>PVKV010018009.1:0-45991 GCA_004027835.1 Alouatta palliata | reverse complement strand
TCGGGGGGGAAAAAGGGGAGGGACAGCAGGGGGTGGGGAGTTGGGGAGGGATAGCATGGGGAGAAATAACAGATACAGGTGATGGGGAGGAAGGCAGCAAATCACACTGCCATGTGTGTACCTATGTAACAATCTTGCATGTTCTTCACATGTACCCCCAAACCTAAAATGCAATAAAAACTATATATATAAAAAAAAATAAATAAAAATAAGAAATAAAGTCTGTGGGGAGTCAAAAGTCGCACACAGATTTTTGACCATACAGAGGTTGGCACTCTTAATCCTCTCATTGTTCAAGGGTAAACTTTATATTTCTATAAATATAGTGCTAAGAGGAAATGTCAGGAGATCTTATATAAACTGACTGATCCAGGATTTTTTGCTCCTCAGCTCAGCTAAAATCTGGGTTCTTGTGTCATGATCAGGAAAAATTAGTCATGCAGATGCATTGAGAGGTGAGGAGAGTGGAATTTATTAAAGCTCTCAGCAAAATAGAGGAGATCCTACCAACAGAATCCCACCTTGCGGACTGAATACCAGGCCACCACACATAAGCTCTACACATAAGCTCAAGAGCCCTGGCTCCTCCCACTGAATAAGGTGTGAATTCTTGGTGGCTCCACCCCCATGCTTCCAGTGTGCATGTGGGCCCTTAATCTGAGCTACTCCAAATTCACTTACTTCCCTTACTGCACATGTGTTAAAGGATGGAAATTTTCACTGCAGGCATATTTAGGCAAGCCCCCTGTGCACAATGACCTGGGTGGCATTTGACTGTCTCCTGTCTCTGTCATTATTATATAAATATCTTACAAATATTTACCCTTTGAATACTTTTACCTTCATTAAAACAAAATTATAAAGGCAGTACACTTTATAAAGAGATTATTCTGACATTTTATGCATATTAGATGGGTCATTACAGGTATTCTGCATTTAGTTTACATCTACAGTTCCTTCTTCACTAAATACATTTTAAGTGTAATAATGGCTAATATCTGTTAAGCTCTTACTATGCTCAGAGTGACACACTAAGTGTTATATACATTACTGCATTCAATCCTCCCATCAACCCTATTAATAGATACTATTATCATCTTCATTTACCCATAAGGAAATACAACATAGAGAGGTTAAAAAACTTGCTAAGCAAATGGCAAAGTCTTATCTCAAACTCCAAAGCTCCCTTTCCCTCTTAGCTTTAGAAAATTCCTTTAAGTTTAATTCATGCATAGTAAAGCACCTTCTGTCTCTTTTCAATGACTAGTCGATTTCTGATTTTATTTTTTTTAGAGTGATTTTCACTAGACCCTGAATCCCACTTCTGTTACTTTCACTTTCTCCCACTTTACTGGGTAATAGCAGTTTTTTTTTTTTTTCTGGTTTGAAGAAATTTATTAAAATTGAAAGACATGTTTAATATTCTATTCCATAAGCATCCATCAAGCTGCCTGCAACAAAGACCTCTCTTAACATTTCCAGATTTCAATTTAAATGATACTTGAGGAACACGGGATATCAGATATTTTATTGCATCAAGTAATCAGTGAGTCCTGGATAATAGTTCTAAAGGTCTATTTTACCTGCTTATAACTTTCTGGTAAAAAGAAAAAAAAGAAAGTTCAGTTTTCATCCATTTTGCCTTTTTTTCCCCCATTGCCACTAGAACAAGTATCCCCAAAGGAAAGATACATTGGGACTGTACACAAGGACAGCTATCCCTAAGAAAAACAGAATCAGATAAGATAAAAGTTAGAGATCCAAGTTGGACATTGAATGATTGCATGTGTCCTTCACAAAAAGGAAACCTACATTTGAACTTACATGAACTCCTATTTTGAATTAAGCACAATTTTGAAAAACAATGTGTAAATCATTTTATATTGGTAGCTGAATGAAAGGAAAACAGCGTGTGGATCCAGGTTATCTTTTATTTTTGTTGAGTCACTGGATCTGCTGCACAGTGTCACCAGTCTGCATGATGTTCCTTGGTCCCTGGATGATTTTTTATCTCAGTTTATCTGTGGACCGGGGGGAAAAAATTAAAGCCATGAGCAATGAGAGAATTGTTACTATGAGATACATCCCCCAAAAATGTACAAGAAATATTGAGAAACACAATCACTTGCCCATGTTCCTTTTGATTGTGATGGATTTCAATGGATTTGAAAGACAGACAACTTTTCCTCTGAACACAAGACATAAAAATTAAGAAGAATTACTTTTCAACTAATCCTCCCCTAAGCTGAAAACTCACTTTTTGGAGAAACTAATGCACTTTGCCAAACAGCAAATTGAGCTAGAAGAATTTGAAGAGGACGGGAATGGATTTGGAGATATTACAACTGAGCAACTCTAGCCAATTGGAGAAAACAAATCTGTCATATTTCAAAAGACTTCATGAGAGAATTTCAAATTCCTGTCGACTCTAACCCATATTAAAAACTCTGACCAACAGCAAATGGTGCTTTCTATTCAACCGAAGATCTCCATGTTGTAATTTCATAGGTTCTTTACATTTTTAAAGTGCTAAAGCATTATTGAAGTAAGTGAAGAAAGAAAACAATGCGTCTTCATTCTCTTGGTCAAAATGTTTTAAAATTTAAGAATTTTAGTTAGATTTTTTCTTAGTTTTCCTTCCTTCAAGCTGAAAACTTCTAGCCCCTTTAATTTTTTGCTCTGATATTTCTTTTGCTTTGTGTATT
Organism: Alouatta palliata; assembly: GCA_004027835.1. Classification (NCBI taxonomy): domain Eukaryota; kingdom Metazoa; phylum Chordata; class Mammalia; order Primates; family Atelidae; genus Alouatta; species Alouatta palliata. The sequence goes on along the minus strand of PVKV010018009.1, from coordinate 43,286 downwards.
AGAACAAGTAGACCTAGAAGCAAAATATAGATTTAAATGCTTTATGCCAAAATCATTTTACTAAAATGTTCTCCATTTAAAAAAAACACTTTTGGCTTTTATTTATATTTAAACACCCTTGTATACTGGGGATTTGTTTTTTCTAAAATGGCTTAAAACCTTTCCATCATAAAATGTAGATCACTTGATTAGATGATATTCAATCCAATGTATTTAAAAAGAGCTTCCAATAAAAGCAGCTTCAAAGCTGCTTCTAGACTATAACTATAAAAAAGTCCATTTGCCTATTTAGTCTGCCTTTGCTGAAAGAAAAAGACATATAAATGTCATTGAAAGACAGATTATTTATTATATTTTCCCAGCTGCTTACTAGATTGGTTATTTGAGTTTCTTCTAGGTGTAAAATCCTTTATATTAATAAATTCAAATGATGTCTGTTGTCTTGTACAAACACAGATGTCATTTTTGCAGCTAGAACTTAAGTATACAAGATTTTTTTAAATACGAATTTTGAATTGACAGAAAGAAATATTACAGTAAGAATGAAAAACCTATGCTCAACTCTCACACATAACTTCACTCAACAATAAAATATTTCAACTTATCACAAGCTCCACTATATAAAGCACTTTACTCTTTTGATATGTTGGTATCAGATGTAATATTATTTATATGACATATAGACCCTTATAATTACAGTGACTTTTTCTACAGAGGACTGGATTCATAACCATGGTAAAATTCATTTTTTCTATTGGTTTTTATAAAAATTGAAACAAGCTAGGGTGTTAGTACACAGGCCAGTTGGTCATCTCTCTATTCTCAGCCTTTTGCCTCACAATAATTAAAACAATGGTTCCATCAGCAAATGAGATTGTCTGGACCAATCAACATAATCTCAAAGGTACTTTGAGGACACAGGTCTCAGCTTTTGTTTCCAAAGCAATATAAGGTAATAATACTTCTACATGACTGTAGGGAAACTTTAATATCAGACACTGGCCTGGCTTGGGAATCTAGCTTGAAGCAGTTCTCTACCTATTTCTGCAAGATTTATATTTGCCACATTTCAGCTTATTTTCAAGAGCTATGTCCTGCACCCAGAAGTGGTAAGCATATTCTAGGACTGCACTTCTTTTCTCAGAGGCATGTTTGTACAATTTAGGAGCACATTGTTATCACTTTATACCCATGGAAGGTAAAGTTCATAATAACGATGAGGATGATGATGGTGATGATCATTTATTGAGCACTGATCATATGCCAGGCATTAGATTAAGAACTTTTTACTATTTAGTCTATGTGACAACCCTATGTGATAGATACTATTATTATCTTTATTTGACATATGAGGAGAAATAGAAGCTGGAAAGCCTAAGCCTTGCTTGAAATGAGACTACTATAAATGGGGAAAGTCAGCACTCCAAAACAGACTTAGCTGAGTCCAGAAAGCACACTCCTAATCACTATGCTATATTGATTTTAACTGTCAAAGGAGTACAAAGTCATTAAGTTGAAGGTTCAAGGACATTTTTTTGTTTCATTTGAGTCTCCTCTATCACTTCTTGATACCACTGACAAAAGCAATAAAGTCAAAACCTCTACGGTTGCTAAACTCTTCGGAGTTATCTGTTTTGAAATTAAAGGAAAGATAATTCAAAATCCTAGTTGTCTCTTGGGTTCACTGTACAATTGATAGACAGTCACCAACCTTTCTGCCAGGACATTTATCATCTTTGTAACTCTAGAGGAGGAGATGATTTTGCCTTGGACAAATAATATTTTCCTTCAAAGGCATATATTAGGTAAACACTAAATGTCCTCAGTATCATTGAGATCTGTATCAGCACTGCTGTGCTTATGTAAGGGAGCAAAGGAAAGTTCAGACATTATCTTCAACACTGGCTGATTCTCTAGACAAAATGAGAACCCCCCCTCTCACTTCACCTCCTTAGTTTTCAGATATTCAGTATCTTCATTTTATGCCCAGATATTAGCATCTCTCCTCCATGGCAGCCCCATAAACACAAGTGACTCATGTTGTAGTCTTAATCAACCATTTTTGCTTTGGAAATATAATTTATACTATATCCTCTTAGAGTCCCACTTCATGTTAATAATTGTGTAATTCCAAATTTCAGAGCTGAGTAGGATCATAAATATCATCTGTCATAAATAACATCTATTATCTCTTGATGCCAACAAGAGACCCAAGGTTTAAACACACAAATGTCCTAGATTACCGAATTGATGAGTGGTAAGAGTAGGAGATGCCACAGCCTGTCTGCTGACTGCCAGTCTAGTGTTCTTTGCATTGAACCATGCCTTTTTCCTCCTATACACTGTTAGCCAGTTAATGTAGAAAGTTTATCTGCCACATAGGTCCTCATGAACAACACTCTCCCTTTCTTTCCAGTTACCTCATGCATTTCAGCAGGGAATGCTTTTAGAGTCAGGAGCACTGCATAACTTTAGTGATTTAAGGGGCTTCAGGCCTATGCAGTCCAGTTAGAAAGAGGGCTTTCTTGGCAAGCTATACTTGCATTAATTGTTGAGACACAGTCATCACAGCTGTCAGTTAAGTACAACCACAACTCTAGAAAGGTCTTGAAAAACCACAGACAGTTCATAGATTGAATTATATGATCCAGAGGCCTTTTTGTGGAGTCTTTAGGGTTTTCTATGTATAGAATCATATCATCAGCAAAGACATAGTTTGACTTCTTTTTTACTGGATGACTTTTATTTCTTTTTCGTGCCTGATTGCTCTAGCTAGGATTTCCAGATTTCCAGTACTATGCTGAATAAGAGTGGTAGAGTAAGCATCCTTTTCTTGTTTCAGTTCTTAGGATTCTTCCAGCTTTTGTGCATTTACTGTGATGTTGGCTGTGGGTCTGTCATAGATGGCTCTTATTATTTTGAGGTATGTTCCTACAATACCTAATTTGTTAAGGGTGTTTATCATGAAGGGACGTTGGATTTTATTGAAAGCTTTTCTGTGTCTCTTTAGAGGATCATAGAGTTTTTGTTTTTAATTCTGTTTATGTGTAGTGAATCACATTATTGATTTGTCTGTGTTGAACCAACCTTGCATCCCAAGAATAACACTTACTTGATTATGGTGAATTAACATTTTAATGTGCTGCTGGATTCAGTTTGAAAGTATTTTGTTGAGGATTTTTTTATTCATCAGAGATATTAGTCTGTAGTTTTCCTTTTTCATTGTGTCTTTGCTCGATTTTGGTATCTGGCTGAGGTTGGTTTCATAGAATGTGCTCTCGATTTTTTGGAATTATTTTAGTAAGATTGGTACCAGCTCTTCTTTGTAGACCTGGTAGATTTCATCTGTGAATCCACCTATCTGGCCAAGGGCTTTTTTAGTTGGTAGGTTTTTTTTATTACTATTTAATTTGAGAATTCGTTGTTTGCTCAAGGTTTCAACTTCTTTTTGATTCAATCTTAGGATGTTGTATGTTTCCAAGAATGTATTCCTTTCCTCTAGATGTTCTAGTTTGTGTGCATAGAGAACTTTATAATAATCTCTGAGGATCTTTTGTATTTCTGTGGGATCAACTATGATGTTACCTTTGTTATTTCTGATTGTGTTTATTTGAATCTTCTTTTTTACTTTGTTCATCTAGTTAGTAGTATATCAGTCTTGTTTATCCTTTCAAATAACCAAGTTTTCATTTTGTTGATCCTTTGTACAGAATATTCAGGTCTTAATTTCATTTAGTTCTGTTCTTATTTTAGTCATTTCTTTTCATCTGGCAGCTTTGGGATTAGTTCTTATTTTTCTTATTCCTGAAGCTGTGATGTTAGATTATTAATTGGAGATCTTGCTATCTTCTTGATGTAGGCATTTAGCACTATAAACTTTCCTCTTGACACTGCTTTTACGACATCCCAGAGATTTTGGTATGTTGTGTCTCTGTTTTTATTTATTTCAAAGAATTTTTTTATTTCTGCCTTAATTTTGTTGTTTCCTAAAAGTTATTCAGGAGGAAGTTGTTTAGTTTCCATGTAATTGTGTGGTTTTAAGAGAATCTTCTTGGTATAGATTTCTATTTTTATTCCACTGTGGTATAAGAAAATCCTTGCTTTGACTTTGATTTTTTTAAATTTATTGAGCCTTGCTTTCTGGCTAGGAATGTGGCCCATCTTGGAGTATGTTTCGTGTGCAGATGAGAAGAATGTATATTCTGTGCTTGTTGGGTGGAGTATTCTGTAACTGTCCATTAGGTTCAATTGGTCAACTGTCAAATTTAAGTCCAGAATTTTTTTGTTAGTTTTCTGCCTTGATGAACTAACACTGTCAGTGAGGTATTGAAGTCTCTCATTAATATTATGTGGCTATATAAGTTTTTCATAGATCTAGAAGTACTTGTTTGATGAACCTGGGTGCTCCAATGTCAGATACATAATTTAAGACAGTGAAGTCTTCTTGTTAAGTTGAATCCTTTATTATTATGTAATGACCTTATTTTCCTTTTTTACTGTTGTTGGTTTAAAGTCTGTTTTATCTGTTACTAAAATTGTGACCCTTGCTCTTTTTCATTTTCCTTGTGTGTGATAGGTTTTTCTCCATTCCTTTGAAACTATGGGTTTCATTAAATATGAGATGGGTCTCTTGAAGACAGAAAAAGGTTGGGTCTTGTTTTTTATTCAACTTGCCACTCTGTGCCTTCCAAATGGGGTATGAGGCTGTTTGCATTCAAGGTAGAAGTCAGGGCCCACGAGAAGAAAGCTTACAGAATTTAGAATCACTCTGCTTGAAAGAAAAAAACAATGAAAGCTATTTTCAGAATTGCCTTCTAGTCAAGGGGATTTATAATACAGAAAAAGTTACTTGTGTTCCACACTAAAGAAAAAGAAATTGGACTTAAATTGCAACAAGATAAATGGGTGGCCCCACTGAGAGTCAATGTGGTCAATTAGATGGCCTCTAGAAGCTTTCTGTAGCTCTGCTATAAGGAATGAGCTTGACCTGCACATCATGGAAAGTCATCTTATTAAAGGGATTGGAAGAGAGGTGTATTTCTGTGATGGTCAAGTCAGGCTCTCGACTGAAGGCAGAGGAGTGCAGAGCAGATGGTCTTGAGTCTCCTCATAATCACATTACCTGAGAGTTGATTTTGTTTGCTTTAAAGCTGCTGAGAAATTTTGAGGAATCACCTACCACACACAAGCTTCTATCCTACGAGCAATGAAAGCACTATTGTCATTGACAAAGGGATCAAATTTCATACTGTCTCAAAAAGAGCATCCAATTTTGGACCATAATATGGTTTAAATAGCATTCTGCAAACAGGTCTCTAAATCAGTTTCTTTACTAGCACAATAAGGTAAAATCTGCAATTCTCCTCTTTGAGTTACTCCAACTGTGCTATGAGAAGCACAAAGTCAATCTTCATTGCTACCAAAATCTGAAGATTAAGTTTCCAGGCAAGAACGTAGGTGGTTCTGAAGCCATGATCAATCAGTGATGTCAACCTGTCAGAAGTAACTTATCATGGTAGAGGCACTGGACATTTTAGTTGAAGCCTTCTTTTTCTTTCTCACTCCTGAGAATCTGACATTCAGTCACAGTATTTAAAAAAAATCATAGGAAGAAAGATGCAGTGAAAGATAATTTATAATCTGCAGACAATGAAATGCCTTTTTCATTACCATCACTGTTGATTTCTTACACATCGGTCCTGCTGGCATTTTCTCATGTCCTTTTGAAAACTTACAATTGCTCTGAGGCTAATAAGTAAGAGTTATTGGAATACATGTATATCACCAATCACATCTTTTTTTAATTGAGAGATAAACTCCACATTCAAGGTAGGAGAAGATTCTTTCATTATTAATTTCAAAGTTAAATGGACATTAGATCTATTTTTATTGTCATTTTGATTTTAAAATTAAAGTCATCTTTTCAACATCGAATTTTTAATGGATAGTCAGCAAACCCTCCTGTGTAGGGGTAGGGAGGTTATTAGGTATTTAGACCTAGCAGGTCTCATGTTTAAAAATATTCTTTCTTACTGAAAATCCAAAATTAGCAAATCTAAACTATGTAGAGTGTATTATCTTTACAGTGAAAAAGGAAAGAGAAAGGATTGAACAGCAGGGGAGATTCCATGTAAGAGATGATTCTAAGTGCAAAAGGGATAAATTTATATTTGTCAAGTTTTCATACAAGTGGTTGTCTTCCACTGCAAATCTGCCATATTTGGGAGCAAATACAGTGATTAATTTGATTATATTTTGCAAAATTTACCTGACTTTTGTGACAATGTCTTAGTCCACTAAGGTTGCCATAACAAAATACCAGAGACTGAGTGGCTTCAACAGAAATGCATTTCCTCATGGTTCTGGAGGCTGAGAGTCCAAGACAGGGTACCAGAATGGCTAGCTTCTGGTGAAACTGCTCTTCTTGGCTGGTAGTCCATCACTTTTTTGATTTGTCCTTACATAGCAGAGACAGAAAGAAAAAGAGAAAGAGATAGAGGGAGTACCCTGATATATCTTCCTAGATGGGCACAAAACTCATCATGAAGGCTTCACCCTCATGACTTTCTCCAACTCTTAATTTCTCATGACTTTCTCCAACTCTTAATTTCCCCGTCTGTGGAAATTAAAATCACCTCCCAAAGGCTCTGTCTCCAAATACCATTACACTGAAGATTAGGACTTCATAAAACATTCGGTTCATAACAGACAGTAAAATCAAAGTTTATTAAATTATGCATCACAATACAAACTCTACCTAGGCAAATCTTCCTTTTGTACCTTCAGGCTCTTTTAAACATCCTTCAAATATCCTCCTCCTTCATCCCCGAAGCTAAACCTCCCCTGGCTCCTCTCAGCCACATCTGCATCCATCTGAGTGGCTCTAGTTCTCTGCCCCATTTTTCTCCTCCCAATAAACTGCCAGTTCTCACCCAGGACGTTAGAAAAGGGGCAGTGCGTGGTGTCAGAAGAGTGACTGTGCTGCATTTTGTGTTGTTCAAGGGAAGTCCGTCTCCTTTTTATTCTTCATATACATCTACCTTATGTATCTCAGCTACTTGCTATGGCTCAGTAAGAACATGAATCTACACTGTTCCCAATGTCTTAGACCTAACAGGAAAAGAATCAGATTGCAATTTACATGAGTAACGTGCCTTATCTCCTAACAATGCTTTCATGTACACTGATTTGTGTGACTTCACTATTACTTCCATTTCACAGATGGGGAAATTAAGAACAAAGAAGTTAAATCCCTTGTCTGAGGGCCATGAAGCTTAAGTAGCAGATCCAGGATCTATCCACGTCCTTTAAACAATAGTCTAGGCCCTCCCATGACTTTGTAGTTATCCACCATAGAACAACTTCTGTGGTCAGCGAGACCAGCCAATGTGGTTTGAAAATGTTTTTTCTTCATAATCTTTGCAACTGTGATACAATAAACTTCCTGCTGCCCTATTATTCTGAAATGCTTTCAACATAAAACTAGTAAATTATAATAACAAAAATGATACAAAGGAGTGTATACGTATACATATATTCTTTAAAAGTGGAGAACACAAATTACCCTATTGAGCTGCTGTCATATGCTTCTCTTAATCATGCTCTTTCTATCCAGTTGCCTCTGAGCAGAGAGAGGCTCTTCATTTTTTTGAGCTCTTAACTAGGTATATAGCACAAAGCTGTATCCCATATGAGAACCACAGGGTTCCTACCAACCAACAGCATGCACTTCAAAGCTGGACACACCTTGGTCCCAAACCTGACTGTTCCAATCATCCTGTGACTGATCTTGAGCTAGTTATTTTTTTTTTCAGCCTCAGCTTTCCCACCTGTTAAATTGAAATAAAAGTAACAGCTAGTATTATTGCAAGTGTTAAATAAGACAATGTACACAAAGAACTCAGCACAATATATGACATGTAGTAAATATTACCTGTTGTCATTATTGTGGTTACCATTTATTGTTAAAGGATAAACAAGGCATCATTCCCTCAGAAGAACTCACATGATAATTAAAAAACTAAAATAGAGGCCAGGCGCAATGACTCACGCCTGTAATCCCAGCACTTTGGGAGGCCAAGGCAGGCAGATCGCTTGAGGTCAGGAGTTCGAAACCAGCCCAGCCAACATGGCAAAACCCTGTCTCTACTAAAAAAAAATACAAAAATTAACCGGGTGTGGTAGTGTACTCCTGTAATCCCAGCTACTTGTGAGGCTAAGGCAGGAGAACTGCTTGAACCCTGGGGCAGAGGTTGCAGTGGGCTGAGATCTCACCATTGCACTTTTTTAGTCTGGGTGACAAAGTGAAACTCCATCTCAAAAAGTAAAATAAAATAAAACAAAATAAAATAAAAAATAGACTAAAATAATGCTTCCACAGGCAGATTTTGGAAAGGGAATGGAGCAAAGAGAGACCTAGATATTTTCCTGCAGCTCTCACCCTGTTAATTCCCAAATGTCATAATACACTTGCCCTAAGACAGCAAAATCCTGACCAATTTAAACCTCGGTAATTTTTTTCCCTGGGAAATAGGAATCTCAATGCATGAAAGTACAACTGCAGAAATGGTAAGCATATGGGGTAAAAACCCAAAGCAAAAAAAAAAAAAATGTATAACAGCTTAGGACTCCAGCTTGATGTAGTGTTGCAATTCACAGCCTCGCCAGTCTGTTTTATAACACCATTGCTCAAATTTGTGACAAAGTCCCAGCCCCAGAATCCTAGAATGAAGAAATTTGGCAAGGGGCAGCCTCGTTTACATTTTCTTCTTCAGAATATTTTCATTTAGAAGTTTCTTTAATTGGTGTTTCTAGAGTAGGCACCCTTGGTTACAAGCAGGGAGGTAAAAATATCAAGGCTAAGTGGGACAGAAGTTAAGTTAGGTCCAAGATTATGTTCCCCAACCCCCTCCATGTGCCAGCTTTCCTAAGATGTTCATTAGTAGACGTATAAATCAGGCCCAGCTGGCTGGCCAGGCACAGTGGTATTTGTCTTTATTTATCACATACTTCCCTTGAGTCGAGAATTGTTTATAGAAATCCACAACTATGAATTCATTAACTCTTATACCACCCTATGAGGTGGATACTTTCATTATTCTCAGTTTTCAGAGATAAAAACTAAGACACAAAGAGATTAATTTACCCAAGAGCATAGAGACAGTAAATGATGGGGCTTGCACTCCAAAATCAGACAGGCTCTGGAATCCATACTTTAAATATGATGCTATGTTTACTTGTGGGCTGTGGGGAGTGCTGGGTTTTCACTGTGTTACTGCATGTCTGATATGGTTTTGCTGTCCCAACCCAAATCTCATCTTGAATTGTAGTTCCCATAATCTCCACAGAGGTGATTGAATCATGAAGGCAGGTTTTCCCATGCTGTTGTTGTGATAGTAAATAAGTCTTACAAGAACTGATGGTTTTATGAAAGGGCAATTCCCCTGCACAGGCCTCTTGCCTGCCACCATGTAAGACATGACTTTGCTCATCATTCACCTTCAGCCATGATTGTGAGGCCTCCCTATCCATGTGGAACTGTGAGTCAATTAAACCTCTTTCCTATAAAAATTACCCAGTCTTGATTATGTCTTTATTAGCACCATGTGTACAGACTAATACAATATCATTTATGAAACCGAGGTTATATGTACAGACAGTGATTATGAATATGAGTTTATCATCTTTAGGGCCATCTAGCCTGTGGAATTGGAAAGAGGTCATGTTCCATCTCAAGAGTTAAACTTGATTTTTGCACACTGGCTTAGAAGGATTGGACTTCCCCTTCCTGGATACTGATAGGTTTATATACTCAAACTTTGTCAAAGGTAAATTCTACTAGGTTTGTGATTTATGATTACAAATCTTAAGGATGTGGGAATTATTACAGTCTTAAAGATGTGGGAGGGAGTAGTGAGCATCAAATATAGAACATATGGCTTCTTTTAAAAAAATTTAAATTGGACTTTTATGTAATTTTTCATTTATCAAATTCCCTTTTCACATTCAAATTGCAGAGCCAAATTCCACTTTAAACCATATGATGAGTGGACAGATATTACGGTATAGTCTTTCATTATTTAAAACTGTTGTTAGAGGGGCAAGCGGTATATTCATTCAACGCCTTTGTTCTGCTTCCGTCAGATAACATATCTGAATTCATAGCAATTCAGAGGGATTGAGGGTCTACTACATACTAGAAAACATGCCCACTGTGTGACTAGCACTTGATAGGTACTCAGTCCCAGAGTGGAGAAGATAAACATGAGTTGCCCTGCCTTCCAGGGGATCATGGTCTAGTGAGAGTCAGTCGTGAAAACTAACTAAAATAAAATGCAAATGGATTTGCAGAATAGTGTAAATACATAAGCACTATAAATGACTACTTATAGTAGTAATATTAAAAATAGAAGCCCTTTAGAAAGAGGCAAATTTGTTACTTTTCTTAAATTTTATTAAAATATTTTGAATTGTAAAAGTAATAAATGAGTTTGTAAAAAAATGCACAAATGCATTAATAAATACATAATAACCTCTCTTGTTCTCTACTTTTAGTCTCATCCTTCTAAAGTAATAATCATTAACTACGTGTCTATATAGATAGTTGATATCTTCCTAATAATGAAAGGAGTGTATATATCACATATCACTTTGGATTTCCACAAAATATCATGAATATAGCTCAAGACCAATTATATGGATGTAACACTGTTTAAAAAGCTATGTAATGTTACATCTATTTAATGTACTATAATGTATCAATGATCTATTACAGAGGAACAATCATATTATAGCCTTAATTTTATGTTTTTTTGTTTGTTTTCTTTTTACCTTTAAAAAAATCACCATTTATCTCTCCTTGGATAAAGTGCTTTTTGTTTGTTTTAATAAGTTTTATTGAGGTATAATTTATAGTCAGTGAAATCCACCCATTTCAAGAAACCAGCTTTTACTATCACTTGTCTTCTCTATTGTTTGTCTAATTTTCATTTTTTGCTTTCATTCATCTTTATTATTTCTTTTACTCTGCTTAGAGATTTTTTTTTTCTAGTTTCTTCTGGTCAAAGCTTAGATAATTTTTTTAGGTCTTTTTTATTTACTCTAATGTAGGTTTTTCATGTTATATATGTCACAAAAATTTTGTTGCCTACATCCATGAAATCTAATATTTTGCCCTCATTTCTATTCGGTTCAAAATATCAGCTGGGTGTGGTAGCTCACACCTGTAATCCTAGCACTTTGGGAGGCTGAGGCAGGTAGATCACTTGAGGTCAGGAGTTCCAGACCAACCTGGCCAACATGGTGAAACCCCATCTCTACTAAAAAAAATACAAAAATAAGCGGGGTATGGTGGCACATGCCTGTAATCCCAGCTACTTAGGAGGCTGAGGCAGAAGAATCACTTGAACCCAGGAAGTGGAGGTTCTAGAGCGCCAAGATCATGCCACTGCACTCTAGCCTGGATGACAGAGCAAGACTCCATCTCAAACACACACACACACGTATATATACATATATTTTTTCTAATATTTCTTGTGATTTTACTTTTGATTAGTTATTTAGAAGTGTCAGTTGATTTTTAAATATTTAGTTATATTCTTGATATTTTCTTTTGTTAATTTCTAATTTATTTTGGTCATAGAATATATCATGTGATTTCAATCCTTTTAAATATATTTAAAAAGCTGTTTTATGCTCCAGAATGTTATCTTCTGCTTTTTTTTAAATTTTATAGAATTGATTCCCAAAATAAGATTGCTATGTCAAAGCGTATGTTTACTTTTTATCTTTAATACATATTGCCTAATTACTTTTCATAAAACATAACAATTTACAAAGCATATTCTCATATTGTCTTTATTGTAAGATGCTATCAAATTATTTTATTTTTCCCATATATTTAGTGAAAAAATAGTAGTATTTTATTTTTTAATTTTGCCTCTCCCAGGTAACAAGTGAGGTTGAAGGATTCTTTGTAAGTATATATTGTCCATTTACATTTCTTTTATGACTTGCTTATAACTATTTTTTGCCCAACACTTTATTTTAAGCATATAAAATTTTCAAGAATTTTCTCATTTTAAAACTTGAATTTGATACTCTTGTTGATGGAAATGACACATTTTTACCCTTAATATTTCTTACATATAGTAAACAAAAAAAAAAGCAAAGTGTCTATAATAGGTTAAGTAATTTAAATAAATTTTTCTCTAATAGCTCAAAACAACCCCCAAAGGAATACATTTATTTAAATATATATATTTGACTATATATTGATTACATATATATATCCATTATATATAATACATATATTTACATATACACACACAAATATACACACACACACACACACACACATATTGATGGTGTAGCTACAGATACGTACATATATGCATACCATCAATATATGCCTGAAACTAGTATCCAAGCTTTCAAATTACAGTTGAGGAAACTAAACAAATTGAAGTTACTTGCTAAGGTTTACTCAGGAAGTGAATTAATGAGCTGGACTTGAACCTAGGACTTTCTGCCTTGAAAACCTATATCCTTATCAGCCTTTCCTTGAATGAAGAAAAAGTTTAAAGTCTCACTGGCTTTTTATGTTTCTACTCTAATTTTATGCTGAAAGAAAATAATGAGCCTTTGTCATGATCATCTTCCTCTTCCTCTCCCTCTTCTTCTTCGTCTTCTTTTGTTTTGAGATGCAGTTTCACTGTGCCACCCAGGCTGGAGTTCAGTGGCGTGATCATGGCTCACTGCAGCCTCCACCTCCCAGGTTCCAGTGTTACTCCCACCTCAGCCTCCAAAGTAGCTAGGACTACAGGCACATGCCACCATGCTCGGCTAATATTTTTATTTCTTGTAGAGATGGGGTTTCACTATATTGCCCAGGTTGGTCCCAACCTCTTGGCCTCAAGTGATCTACCCACCTTGGCTTCCCCAAAAGTGCTGGAATTACAGGAGTGAGCTACCACACCTGGCCTCTGAAGGCTTCTTAATTGTAAATCCATGATAGGCACTTGCCTCTAGAACACAGCAGAGAACCAAACAGAAAAACTGTCTTTACCCTCATGGAGCTTATATTCTAGAGATAAATAAATATGTTCATTAAAAAAAAAGTTCCACAGCTCTGACACTTACAAGCTTTAATTGCTTGTAAGTTACCTAAGCTTTAAATTACATAAACTTTCATCTTCCTCCTCTGGGGTATAATTATTACCTAGAGTGGTTATAATAAGCACTAGAGATAAATGGGATTTATTATTATCATTATCATTACATCGCTGTTCACACCTATTTTCAATAACATTATGTACATTAGTTTAAAAAATTCATTTTCTAAACTCTCAACCTAATTAGTCAGATGTCCAGCGTGATTCTCTTTTGTAGTTTCTGTACTATAGTCACAAAATTCTGACTACATTCCTCCAAATTGTCTATACTCAATCACACTGTGTTTTTAAAATTTTAAGTCCCAGTTGACTTAAAATGGATTAGGAATGTCCTCTCAAATCCCAATTTGTGTAGCCAAGAGTTAATTTCCCTCTGCATATAAAGTGGGTGCCCCCAGAGAAAGATGTTGATATGTGGGGGACTCATGGAGGTAGAAGCAGTCACAAGGATCAACAGGGTTAGGGAAGCGCTTGCAGACAGAGAGTTGCATGCATTGCAAGGCAGGGTACTAAGGAACGAATTGGCTCAAACACACTGACTCTCTGCCACTTCTACTGGTTTGGGGAGAGAAATGGAAAAGAGAAGCCAATAAGAAAAGATGCTTGTTTAAAACATTGTGCAGGTTGGTGTCTGAGGTGGGGGCGGCAGTGGGGAAGCAAGATATGTGGTCCCTGTTGCTTCTAAATTACTATGAAAATAAACCTCTGTTGCATGGTTATTTTTGAGTGAGAAGCACATAAGAATAACGCTTAAATATTTTTTCATCTATAAAGTGGAGAAAACAAGATCTACCTGCCAGGGTTAGTAGGAAGAAAGTTGGGAAGTATACATAGGACACTCAACATGATTGCTAGGAGGTAGTAGGTTACTAATGCAAGACGTTCCTGTACTTCTCTACCTTGAAATCATGGAGTATGATCCTCATGATGTAAAACAAACAAATAAAAGTAAAAATAAGCTATCTTTAAAATTAACTACCACTGGGGGAGGAGAAGAAGGTGAATGAATACAGAAACAAAATTAATCTGTGGGTAGTGGGATTATAGGTATATTTAGTTCATTCTTCAATTTGAGAAGCAACATAAGGTAGTGGTTTGATTCATGGCTTTTCTTGGCATTGAATCTTTGTTCTGAAACCAACTGTGTGACGTTGGACAAGTTTCACAACCTCTCTGTAATTGAAGATGGTAATAATACTTATTTGCTTACTAGGAAATTAGTTTACATGTGTGAAGCACATATTAAGCACTATGTAAGTGTTTCCAAATCTGTACTAATGGATGTGTGTACTCTTATAATGGGAAGGAATAAACATTCTTTGATAAAATGTAAAAAGTATTACCCTAAATTTAGTAAGATTTTGCTATGCCAGATCCTGTTCTAAGCATTTTACATGGGTCAACTAACTTTCATGACAACCCTGGCAGATGGTGCTATTATCATCAGAGGTGGAAATATTCAGAGGGCAACTGCCACCCATGGAGTTTCTGTAGCCTCACTGAGGCACGGGGTGCAAATCTCCTCATCCTTAGGTGCCTCCCCTACTTTGTCAGGCTCTACAGAGAGCATACCTTGACTCTCATTTGCTCAGAGCCTGAGCTGCTCAAGCAGAAGGGGGATACAGTGGACTGGCTTCATCTTCTTGTCCTTTACTCTTCTGGAAGTTCTTACGGACCCAGTATGTATACTCCTTTTATTCATCCTCTTATCAAAACTAACTCTTATTTCAGGTTTTTATGTAGGGAAAGGCAATGGGTTGATGGTTAAAAGACTTGGTTTGAGTTCTGTCTCTATCTTAAATGCTACGTAACTTTGAGTGAGTTACTTGATTAAAGTCTTAAATTCATATATAAAATTCAGTCCATTGAGAGTTTCTGAGTGCCAGAGACAGGAAGAGAGAGAGGTAGACCTTTATTCATTAAGATGCCAAATGCTTGTTTGTGAAAACTTAAAAGAGGGTAATGGCTAAAATGCCAACATCTACTCTAGACTTTTGTGCTAGACTTGAATTGACAAAGATCACTGTGAACTACTTGCCTCTCCCCAACTTCCCACACCTCCCCATGGTGCTATTATAGAGCAATATAGGAAAACACTTCTGAGGGTCACAAGAGATTCTAAAATTCAAGGTTAGAGTGTTTGACCTGTTTGATTTCCTATAGTTGCATGGTGAGATGATTTTCATTAGGCATAGACTCCAGTGATTTAAAACTCAATAAAAGCCTGCAGTTGAAATTTTCAATGTCTTCTGCATATTTGCTGCTACTAAGGAGTAAGAGGAAAGAAAGAGAAGATACCTACAAGGTGAGGTTTGTTTGCTTTCACTTATTTTTATTATCTAGAATGATCACAATTTGAGTCTTCAGCCAGAGTACTATCAAATGCTACAAAAAATGCTCACAACATTTCTTTTCTGCTTTTTCAGAAATTGCCCATTTTTATACTACTTAGAGAAATATTAGTGTTTTCAGAAAAAAATGCTTCTAGGTAGCATACATATAATTTGGCCTACCACTTTAAAAATTACCCTAACTTATAGTTCAGGACCTGGTAAATTTATGGCATGAATTTTTTTTAAGAAAATGAATAAAAAGGCTCTGCAAAAAATCCCCAAATTTATTTTGATCCTAAGCATTTTAAGCCCAAGAAAGAAAAGGAATGCATTTGTTATTTCAACCTTTTACAGACTTATTCGCTTTGCAGGTTGCCAGTGGTTATGTGTGTGAAGAAACCATTTATCATCCATTTCTTTTCCATGAGATCTTTTATGAAGGAGACATTTCTAATTTTCTGGTTCAAAACATTAGCATCAATTGGTGTAACTGTTTTCAGGGTCACCAGGTAAATATCCACTCAGTATAATAAACACCACCAAAAAAACCTACTGCCTTTTGTTGAACATTCTACTAGATGAGTTGCATCTATTATTTACATATTCCAGATAAGAAAACTGAGGATTCGAGCATCAACAGATGCTTGATTGAGATCACATAGCTAGCAAGTTTCAGAGTCTGAATTACAAAAGCAGGTTGATGTTCTTTCCAACTAATCAAAAATTACCAATCCATTTTCTTAGGTTGGTGCAAAAGCAATTGCAGTTTTGCCATTCAAAGTAATGGTAATTACTTTTGCACCAACCTAATACAAAAATAGAGAGCTGCACAGAAAACTATGATTGACATAGACATTTACAACACAAATTTGGTACTGCTTTCAAGTTTCTATAGTTAGAGATAGTTAGCAAAATACATGAAAAATAATTTGGGCTTCGGAATTTAGTGGACCTGGATTCAAAACCAGCTCCACCACTTGGCAAGTACATGGCTTTGGAGAAGTTTGTTTTTTTTAATTTTGCTTTAAGTTCTGGGGTACATGTGCAAATCTTGCAGGATTGTTACATAGGTATATACATGCTATGGTGGTTTGCTGCCTCCATCCCCCCATCACCTACATTAGGTATTTCTCGTAATGTTATCCCTCCCCAATCTCCCCACCCCCTGCTATCCCTCCCCAGCCCCCTAACCCTCAAAAGACCCCAATGTGTGATGTTCCCCTCCCTGTATCCATGCTTTCTTGTTGTTTGACACCCACTTATAAGTGAGAACATTTGGTGTTTGGTTTTCTGTTCTTGTGTCAGTTTGCTGAGAATTATGGTTTCCAGATTCATCCATGTCCCTGCAAAGGACCTGAACTCATCCTTTTTTACGGTTGCATAGTATTGATGGTGTATATGTGCCACATTTTCTTTATCCAGTCTATCATTGATGGGCATTTGGGTTGGTTCCAAATCTTTGCTATTGTAAACAGTGCCCACAACGAACATATGTGTGCATGTGTCTTTATAATAGAATGATTTATGATCCTTTGGATATATACTCAGTAATAGGATTGCTGGGTCAAATGGAATTTCTATTTCTACATCCTTGAGGAATTGCCACACTGTCTTCCACAATGGTTAAACTAATTTACACTCCCACCAACCATGTAAAAGTGTTCCTATTTCTCATCATCCTCTCCAGCATCTGTTGTCTCCAGATTTTTAAATGATCACCAATCTAACTGGCATGAGATAGTATCTCAATATGGTTTTGATTTGCATTTCTCTAATGACAGTAATGATGAGCATTTCTTCATATGTTTTTTGACCTCATATATGTCTTCTTTTGAAAGTGTCTGTTCATATCCTTCACCCACTTTTGGATCGGGTTGTTTGGTTTTTTTCTTGTATATTTGTTTTAGTTCTTTGTAGATTCTGGATATTATCCCTGTGTCACATGTGTAGCTTGAAAACATTTTTTCCCATTCTGTTGGCTGCCGGTTCACTCTAATGATTGTTTCTGTTGCTGTGCAGAAGCTCTGGAGTTTAGTTAGATCCCATTTGTCTATTTTGGCTTTTGTTGTCAATGCTTTTGGTGTTTTAGTCATGAAGTCCTTGCCTACGCCTATGTCCTGAATGGTATTGCCTAGGTTTTCTTCTAGGATGTTTATGGTGTTACGTTTTATGTTTAAATCTTTAATCCATCTGGAGTTAATTTTTATATAAGGTGTAAGGAAGGGATCCAGTTTCAGTTTTCTGCACATAGCTAGCCAGTTTTCCCAACATCATTTATTAAACAGGGAATCCTTTCCCCATTGCTTGTTATTGTCAGGTTTGTCAAAGATCAGATGGTTGTAGATGTGTGGCATTACTTTCAAGGCCTCAATTCTGTTCTATTGGTCTATATCTCAGTTTTGGTACCAGTACCATGCTGTTTTTTATTATTGTGCCTTATAGTATAGTTTGAAGTCAGGTAGTGTGATGCCTCCAGCTTTGTTCTTTTTGCTTAGGATTGTCTTGGCTATGCAGGCTCTTTTGTGGTTCCATATGAAGGTTAAGGTGGATTTTTCCAGTTCTGTGAAGAATGCCAGCAGTAGCTTGATGGGGACAGCATTGAATCTATAAATTACTTTGGGCAGTATGGCCATTTGCACAATACTTATTCTTCCTAACCATGAGCATGGAATGTTTCTCCACCTGTTTGTGTCCTCTCCTATTTCCTTGAGCAGTGGTTTGTAGTTCTCCTTCAAGAGGTTATTCATGTCCTTTGTTAGTTGTATTCCTAGGTATTTTATTCTCTTTGTGGCAATTTTGATTGGGAGTTCATTCATGATTTGGCTCTCGGTTTTTCTGTTATTGGTGTATAGGAATGCTTGTGATTTTTGCACATTGATTTTGTACCCTGAGACTTTGCTGAAGTTGCTTATAAGCTTAAGGAGATTTTGGGCTGAGACGTTGGGGGTCTTCTAAATATACAATCATGTCATCTGCAAGTAGAGACAATTTGAATTTCTCTTTCCTAATTGAATACCCTTTATTTCTTTTTCTTGCCAGATTGCTCTGGCTAGAACTTCCAAAACTATGTTAAATAGGAATGGTGACAGGGGTCATCCTTATCTTGTACCAGTTTTCAAAGGGAATGCTTCCAGTTTTTGCCCATTCAGTATGATATTGGCTGTGGGTTTGTCATAAATAGCTTTTGTTATTTTGAGAGACATTCCACTGACACCTAGTTTATTGAGAGTTTTTAACATAAAGGGCTGTTGAATTTTGTTGAAGGCCTTCTCTACATCTATTGAGATAATCATGTGCTTTTTGTCTTTGGTTCTGTTTATGTGATGGATTATATTTATAGATTTGTGTATGTTGAACTAACCTTGCATCCCTGGAATGAAGCCTACTTGATCATGATGGATAAGCTTTTTGATATGCTGCTGCATTCAGTTTGCCAGTATTTTATTGAAGAGTTTTGCATCAATGTTCATCATGGATATTGGCCTGAAATTTCCTTTTATAGTTATGTCTCTGCCAGGTTTTGGTATGAGGATGATGTTAGTCTCATAAAATGAGTTAGGGAGGATTCCCTCTTTTTGTATAGTTTGGAATAGTTTCAGAAGGAATGGTACCAGCTCCTCTTTGTATGTCTGGTAGAATTCGGCTGTGAAACCATCTGGACCTGGACTTTTTTTGGTTGGTAGTCTATTAATTGCTACCTCAACTTCAGACCTTGTTATTGGTCTATTCAGGGATTCAACTTCTTTATGGTTTAGTTTTGGGAGGGTGTAAGTGTCTAGGAATTTATCCATTTCTTCTAGATTTACTGGTTTATGTACATAGAGTTGTTTGTGGTAACCTCTAATGGTAGTTTGGATTTCTGTGGAATTGGTGGTGATATTCCCTTTATTATTTTTTGTTGCATCTATTTAATTCTTCTCTCCTTTCTTTTTTATTAGTCTGGCTAGCAGTCTATCTATTTTGTTGATCTTTAAAACAAAACCAGCTCCTGGATTTATTGATTTTTTTGAAGGGTTTTTTTTTGTGTGTCTCTATCTCTTTCAGTTCTGCTCTGATCTTAGTTATTTCTTGTCTTCTGCTAGCTTTTGAATTTGTTTGATGTTGCTCCTCTAGTTCTTTTATTTGTGATGTTAGGGTGTTGATTTTCGATCTTTCCTCGCTTCCCATGTGTGCATTTATTGCTATAAATTTCCCTCTAGACTCTGCTTAAACGTGTCCCAGAGATTCTGGTTTCTTGTGTCTTTATTCTCATTGGTTTCAAAGAACATCTTTATTTCTGCCTTCATTTCATTATTTATCCGGTAGTCACTGAGGAGCAGGTTCTTTAGTTTCCATGTAGTTGTGCAGTTTTGAGTGAGATTCTTAATCCTGAGTTCTAATTTGATTGCACTGTGGTCTGAGAGCCTGGTTGTTATAAGTTGTGTTCTTTTGCATTTGCCGAGGAGTGATTTACTTCCAATTATGTGATCAATTTTAGAGTAAGTGTGATGTGGTGCTGAGAAGAATGTATATTCTGTGGCTGTGGGGTGGAGAGTTCTGCAGATGTCTACTAGGTCTCCTTGGTCCAGATCTGAGTTCAAGTCCTGGATATCCTTGTTAATTTTGTCTCCTTGATCTGTCGAATATTGGCAGTGGAGTGTTAAAGTCTCCCACTGTTATTGTGTGGGAGTCTAAGTCTCTTTGCAGGTCGTTAAGAACTTGCTTTATGTACCTGAGTGCTCCTGTATTTAGTGCATATATATTTAGGATAGTTAGCTCTTCTTGTTGCATTGAACCCTTTACCATTATAAAATGCCCTTCTTTGTCTCTTTTGATCTTTGTTGGTTTAAGGTCCATTTTATCAGAGACTAGGATTTCAACTCCTGCTTTTTTTTTTCTTCTTCTTTTTTTTTTTCTCTCCATTTGCTTGGTAAATCTTCCTCCATCTCTTTATTTTGAGCCTATGTGTGTCTTTGCACATGAGATGGGTCTCCTAAGTAAAGCACACCAATGAGTTTTGACTCTTTATCCAATTTGCCAGTCTGTGTCTTTTGGTTGGGGCATTTAGCCCATTTACATTTAAGGTTAATATTGTTATATGTGAATTTGATCCTGCCATTTTGATGATAGCTGGTTGTTTTGCCCATTAGATGATGCGGTTTCTTCATTGTGTTGATGCTCTTTACCATCTGGTACGTTTTTGCAGTAGTTGGTACTGGTTGTTCCTTTCCATGTTTAGTGCTTCCTTCAGGAGTTCTTGTAAGGCAGGCCTGGTGGTGATGAAATCTCCCAGCAATTGCTTGTCTGTAAATGATTTTATTTCTCCTTCACTTATGAAGCTTAGTTTGACTGGATATGAAATTCTGGGTTGAAAGTTCTTTTCTTTAAGGATGTTGAATATTGGCCCCCACTCTGTTCTGGCTTGTAGGGTTTCTGCCGAGAGATCTGCTATGAGTCTGATGGGCATCCTTTTGTGGGTAACCAGGTCTTTCTCTCTGGCTGCCCTTAGCATTTTTCCCTTCATTTCGACCCTGGTGAGTCTGATGATTACGTGCCTTGGGGTTGCTCTTCTTGAGGAGTATCTTTGTGGTGTTCTCTGTATTTCCTGGATTTGAATGTTGGCCTGCCTTTCTAGGTTGGGGAAGTTCTCCTGGATAATATCCTGAAGAGTGTTTTCCAGCTTGGATTCATTATCCCCGTCACATTCAGGTAAACCAATCAAACATAAATTAGGTCTTTTCACATAGTCCCATATTTCTTAGAGACTTTGTTCATTGCTTTTCACTCTTTTTTCTCTGTTCTTGCCTTCTCTTCATTTCATTGAGTTGATCTTCAATCTCTGATATTCTTTCTTCTGCTTGATTGATTTGACTACCGAAACTTGCGTATGATTGAGAAGTTTCTTAATAGCTATAACACCACCTTATAAAATTGGGAAGATTAAAGTAGACAACTTTTATAAGGACAGCAAGCTTGTTATCTATACCTGGTCTGAACTTAAAAAGTCGTATATTTCTTTAACCTATTCTTTTTAAAAAAACATAACTTACACTTTAAATTGCCTAAAAAATAGTCAAAAGTAGTTGTTTGATGACTTCTTAATGCCACAGTTATTATATTTTTTTTTGTTTTGTCACTTATCAGCATGGACATAAACCACCCTCTTACAGAGAATTTGCAGGATTTTTAAGAGCAGCTGCCTTCCCCAATGCAGGTATGAGAATGAACAATTATTTTTTTACCACCAGGAAAATAAAGACTACTTTCCTTCTTTAGATGCACGAGGTTTCTGTTAGGTGAAAACAGATTGAATATGGGTCTGACAACATTTGCCATGGGGTCTAACAGGAAATGAAATAGAACTGGCCCTCAACATGATTTATCACAGTAATTTTTATAAATACCAAAATGAAACACTTTTTAGATGATGGAATGAAAAGGTGAATTGATTGTCTCATTAAAGATCAGTCAGTACTTTTCACAGGTAATTTGAACTGAACCAAAGGAATTGAAATACTGATGTCTGTTAACTACTAAGTGAAATCTGACCAACACCCATAATGTCATGGGGTTAGGCTGAAGCTGCTTTGAATGGTGGATAGATTTGCTTTTCTAAAAGATCATGGAGAACTGTGTTTACTGGGTCCGGGAAGAAGGAATAGTTGATTTAACACAAGGAGTTCTTGAACAAGGAGTTCAAGAGAGAGAAAGACTGGTGGGGCTCAGGGGATACGCAGGCTGAGATCAAAGTGCTGTCTGCAGGGAAGGCTTTCCAGGCATGCCACTGGTGTCACCCAGTGGAAAAGTCTGCACAAAACCTGTCCTCTACAGAAGGCTCCTTTTTTTGTTTTCCCAGCTATACTTTCTGGACAAATTGCAATGTTCCATAGGATGGAATTTTTAATCTTCTCTGTTCTATACCTTTTGTCATAATTACATTTTGTAATGGCATCATTCTCATGTGTATTCTGCTGGAGTAGCTTTTTTTTTTCCATTTTTTAAATTGCATTTTAGGTTTGGGGGTACATGTGAAGAACACGCAAGATTTTTGAATAGGTACACACATGGCAGTGTGATTTGCTACCTTCCTCCCCATCACCTATATCTGGCATTTCTCCCCATGCTATCTCTCCCCAACTCCCCACCCCCTGCTGTCCCTCCCCTATTTCTACCTGACAGACCCCATTGTGTGATGCTACCCTCCCTGTGTCCATGTGTTCTCATTGTTCAATGACCACCTATAAGTGAGAACATGTGGTGTTTGATTTTCTGTTCTTGTGTCAGTTTGCTGAAAATTGTGGTTTCCAGGTTCATGCACATCCCTACAAAGGACACAAACTCATTGCTTTTGATGGCTGCATATTATTCCATGGTGTATATGTCCCACATTTTCCCAGTCCAGTCTATCATCAATGGGCATCTGGGTTGTTTCCAGGTCTTTGCTATTGTAAACTGTGCTGCAATGAACATTCATCTGCAAATGTCCTTACAGTAGAATGATTTATAATCCTTTGGATATATACCCAGTAATGGGATTGCTGGGTCAAATGGAATTTCTATTTCTAGGTCCTTGAGAAATCGCCACACTGTCTTCCACAATGATTGAACTAATTTACACTCCCACCAACAGTGTAAAAGTGTTCCTATTTCTCCACATCCTCTCCAGCATCTGTTGTCTCCAGATTTTTTAATGATTGCCATTCTAACTGGCATGAGATGGTATCTCAATGTAGTTTTGATTGGCATTTCTCTAATGACCAGTGATGATGAGCATTTTTTCACATGTTTGTTGGCCTCATGTATGTCTTCTATTGTAAAGTATCTGTTCACATCCTTCACCCACTTTTGAATGGGTTTGTTTGTTTTTTCTTGTAAATCTGCTTTAGTTTTTTGTAGATTCTGGATATCAGCCCTTTGTCAGATGGGTAGACTGCAAAAATATTTTCCCATTCTGTTGGTTGCCAATTCACTCTAATGACTTTTTCTTTTGCCGTGCAGAAGCTGTGGAGTTTGATTAGGTCCCATTTGTCTATTTTGGCTTTTGTTGCCAATGCTTTTGGTGTTTTGGTCATGAAGGCCTTGCCTATGCCTATGTCCTGAATGGTTTTGCCTAGATTTTCTTCTGGGATTTTTATGGTGTTAGGTCTTATGTTTAAGTCTTTAATCCATCTGGAGTTAATTTTAGTGTAAAGTGTCAGGAAGGGGTCCAGTTTCTGCTTTCTGCACATGGCTAGCCAGTTTTCCCAACACCATTTATTAAATAGGGAATCCTTCCCCCATTGCTTGTTTTTGTCAGCTTTGTCAAAGATCAGATGGTTGTACATGTGTTGTGTTGCCTCCGAGGCCTCTGTTCTGTTCCATTGGTCTATATCTCTGTTTTGGTACCAGTACCATGCTGTTTTGATTACTGTAGCTTTGCAGTATAGTTTGAAGTCCGGTAGTGTGATGCCTCCAGCTGTGTTCTTTTTGCTTAGAATTGACTTGGCTCTGCGGGCTCTCTTTTGGTTCCATATGAAGTTTAAGGTGTTTTTTTCTATTTCTGCAAAGAAGGTCATTGGTAGCTTGATAGGGATAGTGTTGAATCTGTAAATTACTTTGGGCAGTATGGCCATTTTCACGATATTAATTCTTCCTAACCATGAGCGTGGAATGTTTCTCCATCTGTTTGTGTCCTCTCTTATTTCATTGAGCAGTGTATATCTAGAAGACCCCATTGTCTCAGCCCAAAATCTTCTCAAACTGATAAGCAACTTCAGCAAATTCTCAGGATACAAAATCAATGTGCAAAAATCACTAGCATTCCTATATACCAATAACAGACAAACAGAGAGCCAAATCAAGGGCGAACACCCATTCACAATTGCTACAAAGAGAATAAAATACCTAGGAATACAACTAACAAAGGATGTAAAGGCCCTCTTCAAGAAGAACTACAAACCACTGCTCAACGAAATAAGAGTGGAGTAGCTTTTTGCTCATGGTTGACTTTAAGAAACTCAACATAAGTAGAAAGTGAAATCTATCCACATTCTACCTAGGTATTTGTGTATACAGTGTCTATGAAGCTGCATAAAGACAGGGGTCCTCACACCAGCTGCTCTTTCAGAATAATAGTGGTATATAACCCTTCCAAATGTCTTACAGTTTATAGGGGACTTTTCATATAAGCAAAGAAGAAGGAGAATTGTATAAAATGTATAAGGTTCTATGCTAAGTGTTTTATTCAGCCCTCACCAATACCTGTAAAAATCACCATTTACATTTTTCAGTTAAGAAAAACCAAGGTTTTAGAGAGGTTCAGTGGCCTGTTCATGCCACACAGCTAATAAATGGTAAATTCTGGGCAAAACCCCATTTCCCTTAAGTCTAGGCTCAGACTACTGGAGAAAGACAAAGTTAGAAAGGTAATTTGGGGTGAGAATATATAGGATATTGGCATCCGGCTAAGGAATTTACACCTTAAAATTTATTTTATATGTGAAAGAAAATCATTCAAGACTATGAGCAAGCAAATTGGGTCTCTTTTTTTCTTCACTTTATTCATCCCTATCTGTATCTTCTGTATAAATCAGCCATTTCATTCATTTACACTCTTCCTTCTTAGGAGTAAGATTCTATTACCTCTATTTTGTGAGTCAGCAAACAGGCTCAGGGAGGTAAGGAAGGGTGACCATGTCTAGAGCCAGGCAGAGACAAGATTAGAACTCAGATCTCACTGGCCTAATTCAAATGCAGTGAATAGCTCCATGTATCCATGTACATAAATATGTTATGGCAACAAGTATTTGAATATATAAGGTCATATGAAATTTCAGCTGAGTATAAATCTCACTGCTAAAAGAGAAATTTTAAAATTTTATACATTTCACAGGGAGAATATCCCAAATGCAATCATAACCTATAATACAAGGAAAAGAGTAAAACATAAGGAATACAAAAAATTGCTGCAATAACCAAGCCAAAGTCATGGGATGTTAAAGGTTATTGAACTTCTTCACAAATATCTTGAAAATAGGAACTCTGTATTGATGCTGACTAGTCATCATTTTTCTCAGCTAATATCATGGTTGCACAGAATATCATAAAGTTTAGGAACAAAGAAAATATTTCTAGAATCCTCTACAGGAAAAAAAAGTACACTTCAAGGAGAAGTGATTTTTTTTCCACTTGTTTTTGCTTTATCATGGCACATTAATTTTATGAAAATTTCCCTTGTGGATATGAGAAATTGTTTTGACCCTATGTACTTGTGTGTTTATTTTGATGATTCTAAATTTAGCAAAGCATTATTGTCACCATTGATCCTAGAGAATGATTCACCTGTTAGTGAGTCAATAGCTGCATGAGTTTATGATATCATAAGGAATATTGGCTATCAAGTTTATTTACAGTAATTGATGATTTTTTAATTGTTCTGTTTCTGTTCCTAAAATAACTACACTGTAAAGATCACTTCAGTGGATGAAAACAGGTTTGTGAAAGGGGAAAGGGCTTCAGGTTGTGTATAGTTGAAGAGAAACATGGCATGTCTAAAGAATCCTTAGAATTGCTCTAATGCTGGCAAAAGCCTAAGAACCCCTCAGGAGCCAAATGAATTGTCGTCCTCCATGAGAAATGTCCCTTGCTTTTCCTGCATGAAGTGGTTCTCTCCTTCCTCTGCATCTCCATCCTCACTTGCCCTTTACTGTCTTTTACAATAGATGACCCTCTTCCTCCTACAACAGTGTCTGAGTCATAGTACGTACTCAAAAAGTATGTCAGATTACTGAGTTGGTTTATGAGACTATTTCTACTGTTATACTGTCAACTGCTTACTTAAGTATAAGAACTGTGTGTTTTTATTGACTTTGTATCCCCCAGAGCCTGGCTTCCTTCCTGGAATTTCATACCTGCTTAGCAGAAAGTTGTTGAGACCTCATATGGGCAATCGTAAAACTTTGAAGCCAGTCAGCCAGTGTTCAAATCCTGGCTCTGCTATTGACTAGCCCTGTAACTTTGGGCAAATTACTGACCTCCTGATGCCTCAGTTTCCTCATCTATCAACTGGTCTAACAGAGAATTTACACGTTAGCAATGAGAGTTAGATGAGTTTCTACATGAAAAGTGCTTAAAACAAAGTAATATCAAGAATATTAGTGATGTCAGTTACTTTTAGCTGTTGTAACAAACGATCCTCAATTTCAGTGGCGGAACAAAATGAAGGTTATTGCATTGAAGATGATTCTTGTCAGGTGGCTGTTCTCCAGCTAGCCACTCAAGGACCTAGTTCCTTCTGTCTTGTAATGCCATCATCCTTAATTCAAAGTATCCAAGATTCCATGGATGAAGAAAAGAGAAAAATTACATCTGGAAGATTTTCTTAGAGGCCAGGCTTTGTAGCGGCATGTGTCACTTACCCTCTGAACCAATCATAGTACCCCACCTAGACACAAGAGCACTGGCACACATATTACGTGTGTTGGCACAACATGAACCAAACCGGTGAATGCATAGCATTCTGTATGCACTATTAAGGGTTAAACAGATGTTAGCTTTACATATAGGATCAAAAGCTCTACAAACATATAAATAGGTATAGTTGGCTGGGTAGTTTAGTTTCAATTGCTTAGGTACTACTGTTCTAATTTTAAATTCAATCATTTTCTGCATATCTCTCTGTGTAATCCTGGCACCAGTCTGCTGTTCTTGATGCTACCAGTCCATCTGGACCTTTAAATGAGGAGTCACAAAGGCCTACAAAGGTAAGGTAGGTGACATAAATGAGCAATGCAGTGGGGATGGGTGGGGACTGCAGGGCCCTGGGGAGCAGCCCCTGACCTGCAAAAAGAGCAGCTGCTCATCCAAGATGCTATCAGCAGGAACACCATCCTACACTCTCCTGAGCTCTGAAATTTCTCAAGAAAAGCCAGAAGTCAGGATTCATATGTGAAGTCTCCCAAATTTAAAATGTTGACAACGTTTCCAGTGTTTTTAAAAACACTTGGTAGCTAAAATATTTGTTTGCCAAAGAAAATGAAGCCTTTTCAAAGAAATGTTAAAGTAACATATTGGATATATTATCTTAAAATAACCTGTCAAGGTAATATGTTGACAAGACAGTGATAAAAAGATGCTTGAGAAAACAGTGTGAAAGCAAGACCATGGCATGCTTAAAGAAGGTAGTCAAAGGGTGGAACCTTGTTTTATGAGTTGGTTCCTTCAGCAAACAGAATATGGGCTTATGTCACCAAGCCCTGTGTGTGTTCTTCCTAATATAGGACATGGCCCCTACACGGCGTGGATGATGATGAAGTGCATCAACTCTGGAACCAGTGTACCTAGGCTTGAAGACTGATGCTCTAACTTAACCAACTGTTATTCCAGTCTTTCCACTTGTAAACTGAGGTTATGAATAGTATCCATCTCAAAGGACTGCTGAGTGATTGCAATGAGCTAATGCATGTGAAATAGTTAGAGCATGGCTCATGTGTAGTAAGTTTTCAATAAATGTTAGCCATTAGCTTATTATTACCTCTGACTTGTAAGCTGAATTTCACCTGTGGGCCTCAAAGTTGCAATTTTAAACCATGGCAGCTGAAACTCAGAAAGCACTTAGCATCCAATAAAACCAAGCTTAGATAATAGACACTGCTTCTTGGGAATGCCTGGCTTCTCTTGCTTTGCTTTGTCCAGCCATCATTCTTTGCTCCCTCTTCAATTCTGCTTCTCTCTGGCTTTCAACTTCCATGGCAACATCTCCATTTTTTTTTTGAGAGAAATATGATGTGGCTGTCACCTAGACTGGAATGCAGTGCCATGATCTCGTCTCACTGCAACCTCTGTCTCCTGGGCTCAAGCAATCCTCCCATCTCAGCCTCCTGAGTAGCTGGCACTATAGGCACATGCCCACCATGCCCAGCTAATTTTTTATTTTTTATTTTTTTTGAGATGGAGTCTCACTCTTGGTGCCCAGGCTGGAGTGCAATGATGCAATCTCACCTCACTGCAACCTCTGCCTCCCAGGTTCAAGTGATTCTCCTGCCTCAGCCTCCTGTGTAGCTGGAATTATAGTTGCCTGCCACCATGCTGAGCTAACTTTTGTATTTTTTTTATTGTACTTTAGGTTCTGGGGTATATGTGAGGATCATGCAGGATTGTTGCATAGGTACACACAAGGCAATGTGGTTTGCTGACTCCATCCCCCTCTCACCTACATCTGGCATTTCTCCTCCATGTTATCCCTCCCCAACCTCTCCACCCCCCACTGTCCCTCCTTTGCCCCCCAAAACAGACCCCAGTGTGTGATGCTCCCCTCCTATGTCCATGTGTTCTCACTGTTCAACAACCACCTATAAGTGAGAACATGTGGTGTTTGATTTTCTGTTCTTGTGTCAGTTTGCTGAGAATTATGGTTTCCAGACTCATCTATGTCCCCACAAAGGACACAAACTCATCATTTTTTATGGCTGCATAGTATTCCATGGTGTATATGTGCCACATTTTCCCTGTCCAGTCTATCGTTGATGGGCATTTGGGTTGGTTCCAGGTCTTTGCTATTGTAAACAGTGCTGCTAAGAACATACGTGTGCATGTGTCTTTATAATAGATGATTTACAATCCTTTGGGTATATACTCAGTAATGGGATTGCTGGGTCAAATGGAATTTCTATTTCTAGGTCCTTGAGGAATCGCCACACTGTCTTCCACAATGGTTGAACTAATTTACACTCCCACCAACCGTGTAAAAGTGTTCCTATTTCTTCACATCCTCTCAAGCATCTGTTGTCTTCAAATTTTTTAATGATCGCCATTCTAACTGGTGTGAGGTGGTATCTCAATGTGGTTTTGATTTGCATTTCTCTAATAATCAATGATGATGAGCATTTTTTCATATGTTTGTTGGCCTCATGTATGTCTTCTTTTGAAAAGTGTCTGTTCATATCCTTCGCTCACTAATGGATGGGTCTATTTGTTTTTTTCATGCAAATCTGTTTTAGTTCTTTGTAGATTCTGGATATCAGCCCTTTGTCAGATGGGTAGACTGCAAACATTTTTTCCCATTCTGTTGGTTGCCAGTTCACTCTAATGATTGTTTCTTTTGCTGTGCAGAAGCTGTGGAGTTTGATTAGGTCCCATTTGTCTATTTTGGCTTTTGTTGCCAATGCTTTTGGTGTTTTGGTCATGAAGTCCTTGTGTATGCCTATGTCCTGAATGGTTTTGCCTAGCTTTTCTTCTAGGATTTTTATGGTGTTAGGTCTTATGTTTAAGTCTTTAATCCATCTGGAGTTAATTTTAGTGTAAGGTGTCAGGAAGGGGTCCAGTTTCTGCTTTCTGCACACTGCTAGTCAGTTTTCCCAACACCATTTACTAAACAGGGAATCCTTTCCCCATTGCTTGTTTTTGTCAGCTTTGTCAAAGATCAGATGGTTGTAGATGTGTGATGTTGTCTCCAAGGCCTCTATTCTGTTCCATTGGTCTATATCTCTGTTTTGGTACCAGTACCATGCTGTTTTGATTACTGTAGCCTTGTAGTATAGTTTGAAATCAGGTAGCATGATGCCTCCAGCTTTGTTCTTTTTGCTTAGAATTGTCTTGGCTATGTGGGCTCTCTTTTGGTTCCATATGAAGTTTAAGGTGGTTCTTCCAGTTCTGTGAAGAAGGTCATTGGTAGCTTGATGAGGATAGCATTGAATCTATAGATTACTTTGGGCAGTATGGCCATTTTCACGATATTGATTCTTCCTAACCATAAGCATGGAATGTTTCTCCATCTGTTTGTATCCTCTCTTATTTCCTTGAGCAGTGGTATGTAGTTCTCTTTGAAGAGGTCCTTTACATCCTTTGTTAGTTGTATTCCTAGGTATTTTATTCTCTTTGTAGCAATTGTGAATGGGAGTTTGTTCATGATTTGGTTCTCTGTTAGTCTGTTATTGGTGTTTAGAAATGCTTGTGATTTCTGCACATTGATTTTGTATCCTGAGATTGTGCTGAAGTTGCTTATCAGTTTAAGGAGATTTTGGGCTGAGAAGATAGGGTCTTCTAAGTATAAAATCATGTCATCTGCAAATAGAGACAATTTGACTTCCTCTTTTCCTAATTGAATACCTTTATTTATTTTTCTTGTCTAATTGCTCTGGCTAGAACTTCCAGAACAATTTAATACTATATTAAATAGGAGTGGTGAGAGATGGCATCCTTGACTAGTGCTGGATTTCAAAGGGAATGTTTCCAGTTTTTGCCCATTCCATATGATATTGGCTGTAGGTTTGTCATAAATAGCTTTCATTGTTTTGAGATATGTTCTTTCGATACCTAGTTTATTGAGAGTTTTTAGCATAAAGGGCTGTTGAATTTTGTCAAAGGCCTTCTCTGCATCAATTGAGATAATCATGTGGTTTTTGTCTTTGGTTCTGTTTATGTGGTGGATTATGTTTATAGACTTGCATATGCCTTGCAACCCTGAAATGAAGCCTATTTGGTTGTGAGGGATAAGCTTTTTTGATGTGCTGTTGCAATCAGTTTGCCAGCATTTTATTGAAGATTTTTGCATCTATGTTCATCATGGATATTGGCCTGAAGCTTTCTTTTCTTGTTGAGTCTCTGCCAGGTTTTGGTATCAGGATGATGTTGGTCTCATAAAATGATATGGGAAGGATTCCCTCTTTTTGGATTGTTTGAAATAGTTTCAGAAGGAGTGGTACCAGCTCCCGTTGTATATCTGGTAGAATTCGGCTGTGAACACATCTGGACCTGGACTTTTTTTGGTTGGTAAGCTATTAATTGCTACCACAACTTCAGCCCTTGTTACTGGTCTAGTCAAGTTTTCCACTTCTTCCTGGTTTAGGCTTGGGAGGGTGCAAGTATTCAGGAATTTATCCATTTCTTCCAGGTTTACTGGTTTATGTGCATAGAGTTGTTTGTAGTAATCTCTGATTGTAGTCTGTATTTCTGTGGCATCGGTGGTGATATCCGCTTTATGGTTTTGTATTGCATCTATTTGATTCTTCTCCCTTTTCTTTTTTATTTTTCTGGCTAGCAGTCTATTTTGTTAATCTTTTCAAAAAACCAACTTCTGTATTTATTGATGTTTTGAAGGGTTTTTTATGTCTCTGTCTCATTCAGCTCTGCTCTGATCTTAGTTATTTCTTGTCTTCTGCTAGCTTTTGAGTTTTTTTTTATCTTGCTCCTCTAGCTCTTTCAATTTTGATGATAGAGTGTCGATTTTAGATCTTTTCTTGCTTCTCATGTGGGCATTTATTGCTATAAATTTCCCTCTAGACTCTGCTTAAATGTGTCCCAGAGATTCTGGTATATTGTGTCTATTTTCTCATTGGTTTCAAAGAACATCTTTATTTCTGCCTTCATTTCATTGTTTATCCAGTCAACATTCAAGAGCCAGTTGTTCAGTTTCCATGAAGCTGTGCGGTTCTGAGTTAGTTTTTAAATTCTGAGTTCTAATTTGATTGCCTTGTGGTCTGAAAGACTGTTTGTTATGATTTCCATACTTTTGCATTTTCTGAGAAGTGATTTAGTTCCAATTATGTGGTCAATTTTAGAGTAGGTGCAATGCGGTACTGAGAAGAATGTATATTCTGTGGATTTGGGGTGGAGATTTCTGTAGATGTCTATTAGGTCCCCTTGGTCCAAATCTGAGTTCAAGTCCTGGATATGCTTGTTAATTTTCTGTCTCATTCATCTGTCTAATAATGACAGTGGAGTGTTAAAGTCTCCCACTATTATTGTGTGGGAGTCTAAGTCTCTTTGTAGGTCGTTAAGGACTTGCTTTATGTATCTAGGTGCTCCTGTATTGGGTGCATATATATTTAGGATTGTTAGCTCTTCTTGATGCATTAATCTTTTTACCATTATGTAATGCCCTTCTTTGTCTCTTTTGATCTTTGTTGGTTTAAGGTCCATTTTTTCAGAGACTAGGATTGCAACACCTGCTTTTTTTTGCTCTCCATTTGCTTGGTAAATCTTCCTCCATCCCTTTATTTTGAGCCTATGTGTGTCCTTGCATGTGAGATGAGTTTCCTGAATACAGCACACTGATGGGTCTTGACTTTTTATCCAATTTGCCAGTCTGTGTCTTTTGATTGGGGCATTTAGCCCATTTACATTTAAGGTTAATATTGTTATGTGTGAATTTGATCCTGCGATTTTGATGCTAGCTGGTTGTTTTGCCCGTTAGATGATGTGGTTTCTTCATTGTATTGATGCTCTTTACCATTTGGTACATTTTTGGAGTGGCTGATACTGGTTGTTCCTTTCCTTGTTTAGTGCTTCCTTCAGGAGCTCTTGTAAGGCAGGCCTGGTGGTGATGAAATCTCTCAGCAATTGCTTGTCCTTAAAATGTTTTCTTTCTCCTTTGCTTATTAAGTTTAGTTTGGCTGGATATGAAATTCAAGGTTGAAAGTTCTTTTCATTAAGGATGTTGAATATTGGCCCCCACTCTCTTCTGGCTTGCAGGGTTTCTGCTGAGAGATCCGCTGTGAGTTTGATGGGCTTCCCTTTGTGGTAACCCGACCTTTCTCTCTGGCTGCCCTTAGCATTTTTTCCTTCATTTCAACCCTGGTTAATCTGATGATTATATGCCTTGGGGTTGCTCTTCTTGAGGAATAGCTTTGTGGTGTTCTCTGTATTTCCTGGACTTGAATGGTGGCCTGGCTTGCTAGGTAGGGGAAATTCTTCTGGATAATATCCTGAAAAGTGTTTTCCAGCTTGGATTCATTCTCTCCGTCACTTTCAGGTACACCTGTCAAACACAGATTAGGTCTTTTCACATAATCCCATATTTCTTGGAGGATTTGTTCATTTCTTTTTACTCTTTTTTCTCTATTCCTGCCTTCTCATTTTACTTCATTGAATTGATCTTCAATCTCTGATATCCTTTCTTCTCCTTGGTCGATTCAGCTATTGAAACTTGTGTATGCTTCATGAAGTTCTCGTGCTGTGTTTTTCAGCTCCATCACATCATTTAAATTCTTCTCTAAGCTGTTTATTCTAGTCAGCATCTCATCTAACCTTTTTTTCTAGGTTGGTTCTTAGTTTCTTTGCATTGGGTTAGCACATGTTCTTTTAGCTCTGAGAAGTTTGTTACTAGCCACCTTCTGAAGCCTGTTTCTGTCAGTTCATCAGATTCATTCTCCATCTTTCTTTGATCCCTAGCTGGTGAGGAGTTGTGATCCTTTGGAGGAGGAGAGGCATTCTGGTTTTTGGTGTTTTCATCCTTTTTGCGCTGGTTTCTTCACATCTTAGTGGCTTTATCTACCTGTGGTCTTTGTAGTTGGTGACTTTTGGATGGGGTCTCTGAGTCAATGTCCTTTTTGTTGGTGATGAAGTTATTTCTGTTTCTTAGTTTTCCTTCTAACAGTCAGGCCCCTCTGCTGCAGGACTGCTGGAGGTCCACTCCAGACTCTGCTTGCCTGGGGATCAACCACAGGGGCTGCAGAACACTAAGGGTTGCTGCCGGTTTCTTCTTCTGTTATCTTTCTCCCAAAAGGAAACCTGACAGATGTCGGCCTGAGCTCTCCTTTAGGAGGTGTCTCTTTGGGTGTACAGGGATCGGGGAGCTGCTTGAGGAGATAATCTGTGCCTTATAGGATCTCAAGTGCTGTGCTGGGAGCTCTGTTGTTCCATGCAGAGCTGCTGGGCAGGTACTTTTAAGTCTGCTGCAGTGGAACTCATAACCGCCTCTTTCCCCAGGTGCTCTGTCCTAGGAAGGTCAGCTTTATTTATAAGTTCCTGTCATGTCGCTGCCTTTTTTCATAGATTCCCTGCCCCGCACAGAGTAGTCTAGTCACAATCTGCCAGCAGAGGTGTTGCTGAGCTGCCACAGGCTCTGCCCAGCTGCTGTGTTAACTGCGTTGGTAGTGGCGAACTGCCTCAGTAGTGGTGGTTGCCCTTCCCCTCACTGAGCTGGATCTTCCTGGGTCCAACTGTGCTTGCTGTGAAACTCTCAATCCAGAGTGTTTCTGATTGCTTGTTTTGTGGAAGTGGTACCCACCAGCCAGATCGCTGGCTCCGTCTCTGCCCCCTCTCTTTCAGTTGAATGGACAGCTCTGTCTCCCAGGCATTCCAGGCGCCAGTTGAAATGGCTGCCCAGATTTGTATGAGTTTCTGTGCGCTGAGCCAGCACCAACTGAAACCACCATGCTGAAAACTTGTGGCGCTTTTCCACCCAGGAATCTCCTGGTGTGCGGGCAGTGAAAATTTGTTTGGAAATGCAGTAGGCACTCATCCTCTGAATTGTTCTTGCTGGGAACTGCACTCTAGAGCTGTTTCTATTCAGCCATCTTGAATCCTCCAACTTTTGTATTTTTACTAGAGACGAGGTTTCACCATGTTGGCAAGGCTGGTCTCGAACTCCTGACCTAAAGTGATCTGCCCGCCTTGGCCTCCCAGAGTGCTGGTATTACATACATGAGCTAGAGGCAGAGTCTCACATATTGCCCAGGCTGGTCTCATACGTCTGGGATCAAGCCATCCACCTGTCTTGTCCTACCAAAGTGCTGGAATTATAGGCGTGAGCCACCATGCCCGGCCAACATCTCCAATTAATTTTCAACTTTGTTCTTGCTTTTTGCATCATCAGTGTTATTTTTTTGTTTGTTTGAACTCAATCTCCCCTAGATAAGGCTTACTGCTCATCCTGACCTCTCACTCCACTAACCATTAGCACTAATCACTGGCCTGGCCAAGCTGAAACTCCCCAAAGAAATAGGCTTAGAGGCCTTAGGCAATTCAACCAAATTCACACATCTAATAAGGAAAGGAGTTAGGATCTGAACCATGTCCTATGACTGCAGCCAGGGATCTCAAACTTTCAGCCATACTACAGTATATCTTTATTTTCCTGAAGCAGAAATCTGAGTCTCAGGCGATTTGTAAGATAGCTTCTGAGAACAAACCACTTAGCTTGAAAGTCAGACTAACCCAGGAGTCATATCTCAATGGGCATTTGCTGTTCCCAGCTCATTACTGAGGTGTGCAGAATTCCCATGAGGTCATAAAAGCTTTGTTTCCTTATGACAAATGGCCATCGCATGAGAGATCAAATTTTAGTGTAAGTTAAAAATGCAGTTAGCTATGAGCCACAGAGCTACTGTAGGAAGCTGGTGAATCAAAACAGAATTAAGAAAGCATTCACAAAGATCTGGACATTTCTGTAAATGAAACCAAGGGTCTACATACAGAGTCACAGAATGATGGCCCACCAGCTACATCTGGTGATTTGGAAGAAAGGAAAATAAAATTGTTAAAAAGAATCTGAATGTTGTTAAATGGAACATGGTAACTCCAACATGTGTCAGTTACCAGCACTCATTATTGAAACTTTCACTCACTAACCTATTATACAGAATAAATGAGTGCAGTGAATTAAGTTTCTATATATAATCTTTTGTATTCCCTCTATAGAGACTTGCTAATTTAGCTCCCTTATTAAACAACACATAATAGCCAGTTGAAATGATTTAACAAAATGTCTCTTTTTTATGAATCTATTAACTGATTCAAAAAAGGTATGGCCCTGGAAGAATGAGAATCAGTGAAGTAGCTAGTCAGTTCGGGTTTAGTCTTGTCTCAAAGGATGTACCCAGCACATGCCAGACACAGTGCTAAGAACTTTTCCATGTATTTCAATTACACTTCACTAAAACCCAGTGTATTTTAGTAGTATTGTCTGCATTTTAAAGCTTGGGAAACTTCAGTTTAAAAAGGATTAGTAACTTACCCACTATCACATTACTAGGAAATGGACTTGGGATTCTGACTTAAATTCAGTTGTCTTCACTATTTTATGCTGTCTCCTACTGGCATGATTTAGCCCTTGGAGATAGTTTTCGGAAAAAAAATAAGTAGCCTAGAAAAGTATTCATCCATTCAAAATTATTCCATTGTCCTCTCCTGTTCCTTATCACGGCTCTGATGGAGGTGAGCATCAGTTGTTTGAAATGTTCAAAAACAATTCCTTGGATGGTAGTTCTAATTTTAGCTTCCTGTGTGGACCTGGTTTCTTCAGGCAATGAATAATTTGCATGGCAAGTTCTTCTGTGCAAGACATTAGAGTTGAAACCAAGGACACTTTGAATAGTTTCATAGGAAAAGTTGGTTTCAGAATTGTATTAAAACTTTCTAAAAATTCAACATCGATAGTACTACTGATTATGCACTTAATGTGTTTATAGTTTTTAAGTATCTATTAAATTCTACTTCAAACAATGACCATTTATATTTCCATAATGATAATAGTATGACATTGATTTTTATGTCCATTTGAAACTCTACTCCTGGCAATAACCTTTGCCACTCCAAGGCCATTCTCTCTTTAGGATTTTTAAAAAATATTTAAAAAGAGTGGTGGTGGACAGGCATGATGGCTCACATCTATAATCCCAGCACTTTGGGAGGCCAAGGCAGGCGAATCACCTGAGGTCAAGAGATCGAGATCATCCTAGCCAGCATAGTGAAACCCCATATCTACTAAAAAAAATACACAAAAAATTAGCTATATGTGGGGTGAGCACCTGTAGCTCCAGCTACTCAGGAGACTGAGGCAGGGGAATCGCTTGAACCCGGGAGGCGGAGGTTGCAGTGAGCCAATATCCCACCACTACACTCCAGCCTGGTGACAGAGCAAGATTCCGTCTCTGAAAAAAAAGATGGATGTCAGCCAGGACCTAGGTTTTAATCTCATGTCATCATACTATTTCATATACTGCCCAACTTAGTGGAGTCCATGACTAACCCTTAGTTTACTTTCCGTAATTATTGAAAGTTTTTTTTTTTTTTCCTATCTCACTGTCACTCATTTCAATGCTATTTCATCAGAATGCTTGTTCAATTTTGTAGATCAGAGTCTGGCCAGGTAATAAATATTCTAGGCTTTGCTGGCACAAAAATAAGGATGTTATGAGGTAGTTACACAACCGCAGAAAACTCCTGCCCCACCCTACCCATCCCATTTGCCCAGATTCCCATCATTGTCAATTTCATCCCCTGCCCAGTAACCCAGATCCCAGAACACTCTTTCGTCCTGGAGAGCTCAGCCATCCCAGTTTGGGCAGCTGACCAGAGGAGGGAAGTGACTCACTGAACCGCTGACTCCTGGGCTGAGATTTCACAGCTTCATGCCCAGTAGTTGACAAAAGTGGAGGTTCTGGTGGATAGGTGATGACCAGCATGAAACTTGAGAAGTGGTGAAATATGGCCACCAGCCAGGAGGTTGGCAATAAGAGTGGAACTGGACATGAGATTGGGGGATGCACTGGCTTGTCTCTGCTTCGCAATGCTAGGCAGCTTTAGCAGGGCCAGGGGCCATTTAAAACCAGTCAGTGGGTCAGTTTGGGCTGTGGTTTCATAACCCTTGATGTAAATTATCATCTCAGTATGTCCACCTCTCAATATGTAACCTCTTTTCTTCCAATGGTCTTGTGTTTATCCAACCTCAGATTCTCATTCCCACGATTATGTGTCAGCCCTACCAAAAACTGCAACCACTCCCCATAAATCCAATTGTAAGTTCTCTCTCTCTCATACTACTTCCCATCTTTCCAGAGCATTCCCTTTAGTGCTTCAACAATTCTTCAACCCACTGACTCTGGCAATCCACTGACTCTACTTTGTTTTCCACCATCTACAGTTTTTTCATATCTGGCTTAAAATTCATAGAAATTAAAACCATCACTCCCTTCCATACAACTCTAACTCTCCTGCCATTTTCTTACTTCATTATCACACCTGGCACAATCCCAGCCCTGACTAAATACAATTCTCTGCCTGCTCCATGCTGTACTCACACAGCTGAACAGAGCTGAAGAAAAACACAACCAAACTGGCTGTACTGGCTGGCTTCACATTAGTATTATTATTGCTATTACTATTTCTATGAAGTTTTGCTCTTGTAGTACAGGCTGGAGGGCAATGGCACAATCTCAGCTCACTGCTAACTCCTCCTTCTGGGTTCAACTGATTGTCCTGCCTCAGACCCTGCCTCTAATCCCAAGTAGCTGGGATTAGAGGCACCCACCACTATGCCTGGCTAATTTTTGTATTTTTAGTAAAGATGAGGTTTCACCATGTTGGCCAGGCTGGTCTTAAACTCCTGACCTCAAGTGATCCGTGAGCCTCAGCCTCCCAAAGTGCTGGGATTACAGGTGTAAGCCACCATGACTGCCAGTTTAAATTCATATCCCCTACCCTCTGGTGGCTATAGTGCTGCCTGGTCACTCCACATTCACTCATTCTCCTAGAGTAACATTACATGTTACCTCTTTTGCCCTGCAAGATCTAATAACTGCTTGTTCCCAGCTAATGAATGTGCTACCTATTTCACTGAATAAAGAAATCAGAAGATATAATTCCCACAAGTTCACACCACTACATCTATCCACCCACTTACATTTGTGTCCAGAAAGTTTCCCTTCTCTCCTGGGCACGCTCTGTCCATGTTCCTTCCTAAACCCAACTTGGGCATTAAATCTCTTCCACACTGCTTATTCAAGAACACTGCTGCCGAAATTCTTTTCTCTTTCTCTTTACTGGGTCATTCTCATAAATGTACAAGAACGCTGTTATTTCTGTTAGCTTCAAAAAGATATCTTAATACCACATGTGCTTAAACTACTTCCTCATTTCTCCATTCCTTATTGATTAATATAGATACTTTTGGACACTTATTGGTTCCTATTTTCTCTCTTCCTATTCTGCCTTCAATCTATTTAAATCAGGCTTTGTTCCCTACACTCCACCAAAACTGCTTTAGTCAAGGTCACTTGCTTTCAGTTACTGAAGCTAATGAACTACACATTTCAGTTTCTCATCTTAAACTTTCAGTAGCGTTTGACATGGTTGATAATTCTGTCCCTCTTGAAACTTTCTGCACTTATCTTCCAAGAGACCACACCCTTATAGTTTTCGCCCACCTCACTGATGTCTCTTTCTTAGACTTCCAAGGTTCCTCATCTCCCCACCCTCTAAACCCTTCAGTGCCCAAAAGTCCTTACACTGCTTCTCCATCTATATTCATTCTTTTGGGGACCTCATCCAGGCTTATGATTTTAAACAGTATCTCCACATCAGCATTTAAGTTCTATCTCTAGTCCGGATTCCTTCTTTGACTGTAGACTCATAGAACCAATTTTCTGTTCAATGTCTCTTCCTGGATTTCTAAAAAGTATTTAAACTTTAGACTTTCAGGAAATACCTGATAATACCTGATAATAAAAATACCTGGGTACTTAGATCAATTCTTTTGCTGAAAAATAAAATTCCTAGGTTAAATTTTTTCTTAAAAATATCAATAATCAGGTAATAGAGTAACTCCTAGGACTTAAAGAAAGCAGAGATTTTGTAACCTCTTTTCTTCCAATGATCTTGTGCTCATCCAACCTCAGATACTCATTCCTATAATTATGTGTTAGCCCTATCAAAAACTGCAACCACTCCCCATAAATCCAATTGTAAGTTCTCTCTCTCTTATACTACCTCCCATCTTTCTGGAGCATTCCCTTTAGTGCTTCAAAGATTAGGAGAATATTGAAGCTTACTTTCACACTCAGGTACGTTGCTCCATAGAATAACTATGAAGTTCAGTTTCCACGATTTATATGGTACATGGAGAAGTTGGGGAAAACACCCAGCCTGCCCAAGATCAGAAATCCAATGGGCAATGCTCTCCTTATAAAACCGGGACCCCAAAATGACTATACTATCTGTTTATAAGTGACGTAGAAATAAAACCCTTCCCAGCCACTAGACAACTAGTATTGAATGGAAGAGGAAAAATAATCTCTTAAAAACTTGTAACAACAAATCAGTTATTTTGTGATTTTCAGCCTGAATACATACTATCTGTATGGGCTGAGAATTTAATTTGGGATGACTGTTTACTGGTAATACCTCTAGGCATCTAGTAGAAGCAAATGCAAATCTTCTCCAGAAGAACCCGCATTTATCCTAGGCTTTAAAGAATTATCACAAATAAAACTACAAGGTAAATGAAAATAAATGTTACAGTTAGAAACAAACAAAAAACAAAACAACAAAAACCTCTAAATGAATAAAGAAACAAGTTACCATGAACAAGAATCAGCAGAAATAGTAGTCGCTAGAAATTTTATTTCCATTCAGAAAATGGAATTTATTAGACAAATTATAAACTGACTGTGTTAGTTACTTTTAAATAACATTTTTAAAAAGATAACCTTGAAAATATATGTCAGGAACAAGAAATTGTGAAGGATATTGAGGGGTTTTTTAAAAGAGCCAAATAGGACTAGAAACAAAGATACTGAAGTAGAAAACATAGTGGATTTATTTATGAGAAGATTAGACAGCGTTTTGAAGAGAATCTAAATAAACTTAAAGATATATTTAAATAAATTGTGAAAAATACAACACAAAAGTCAAAGAGAAGGGAAATACAAGAGAATATTAACCTATATGAAGAATTGAGTAGTGTAGTGTAATATTTATTCAATCAAAGTAACAAAAGGATTAAAGAAAGAGAATGGTGAAGACATAGGCGATATTTAAAGAATAATAGCTCTCTTTCAGAACTTATGAAGGATTCCAACTCAGAGTCCAATAAATTCCAAGCAGGATAAATGAAAATAAGTCCACACTTAATCACATTATATGCTATATCCCCAAGACAGATAGATCTTAAAGGCAGAGAGACAAGACAGATTTCCTTAAAAGGAGCGACAGCTGATTTTACAACTGAGTTCTCAATTGCAGCAATAGAAGTCAGAAGACAAAGAATGATATCCTCAGTGTCCTGAAATAAACTTACAATGTCCTAAGCTGAATTCCTGATCTTGCCTCTTCCACAAACCTGAAGCCAAATCCACATTT
Organism: Alouatta palliata; assembly: GCA_004027835.1. NCBI lineage: Eukaryota > Metazoa > Chordata > Mammalia > Primates > Atelidae > Alouatta > Alouatta palliata. The sequence continues at coordinate 1,966 of PVKV010018009.1, read as the reverse complement.
ATCACCATGCTCTAAGTCAATAGAGAGGAGGCTGTAATCACCATGATCTCCTAACTGGTATCCCTGCTTCAACCCTTGCTTACCCACAGCTATTCTCAACACAGCATTGGAGTGAATCTTTAAAATATGCAAATTATAATATCTTGGCACAAAACCCATCTCTCTCAAAGCAAAGGCTAATGTCCTCCTAATCACCTAAGTGCTATCATCTATGATTTCCATGTTAGCATCTGACCTCAAACTCTACTCCTGCCCTCCTGGCCTCTTTGTCATTCAGCAAACCATCCAGACATTCTCCCATTTGATTCTATGCAGCTATGTCACGTCTCCCTGTAACGCTCATTCCCCTATATCGACATGGCTCACTCCTTTACCTCCTACAAGCTTCAAATCTCTGCTCAAATATTACCTTCTCACTGGAGACTTCTTTAACTACTATTTAAAATTACACTCTCCTCCCCTTTTAGAACATTCTCTATCCTCTTTACATGCTTATTTTGTAAGTAGCAGAATAGCCATCTCACAGACTTTCATTTTACTTTTAAAAATATATATTTGTCTCTACCATTACCACCACTATCCTGCAACCCAAATAAAACCTTTATAAAGTGCAATAATTTTTACCTATTTTGTTCACTGCTGTATCCTCAACTCTGAGAACAGCAACCAGTACATGGTAAGTGCTTAATAAATATTTTTATTTAGTAAATGAATGGACCAGTCCATTTGTCTTTCTATATTTTTTATAGAAGCTTGTATTTGCAAACAAATCTCAGGTACCCAGCTTGATGAAGTTTTGGACAAATATATGTCCATGTAACCAAGACCATGATAAAATATAGAATATTTTCATTGCTTCAGAAAGTTTTCCTATGGTCTTTTGTAGTCAGTACCTTGCCCAGAGGTTTCTATCACCACAGATAAGTTTTACCTGTTCTTAAACTTCATATAAATGGCATCTACCTCATGTCTTTCATTCCATATAGGGTTTTTCTTTTATTAAATGGATGTACAATTCACATACCATAACATTTACCTTTTTAAAATAAATAATTCAGTGTTTTTTAGTGTGTTCAAAGTTGTGCAACCTTTTGTGCCTAATTTCATTCACCGAGCACAATGTATTCAAGTCTCATACATGTTTTAGCATGTATCAGTACTTCATTTCTTTTAATAGCTGAATTAGTACACCACATTTGTTTATACATTCATCAATTGGTGGGCATTTGGATTTTTCTGCTTTTGACTATTATAAATAACATTGCTTTAATTTTGTACAAGTTTTTGTGTGACCATATATTTTTATTTCTCTCAAGTATAAACATAAAATGGAAGTCACTGGGGTTTAAAGTAATCCTATGTTAAACATTTTGATAAATTACCAAACTGTTTTCCAAAGTGGCTATATCATTTTATATTCCCACTAGCAATGTCTGAAGATTCCAATTTCTCCATATCTTTTCCAAGATTTATTACGTCTGTCTTTTTGATTGTCCTCCTGGTGAGTATGAAGTGGCATCTCATTGTTGTTTGATTTGCATTTCCCTAATGACTAATGATTTTAAATGAAAATATCATTATTGATGTTCATGTATTTCATGTGTTTATTGACCATTTTAATATCTTCTTTGGAGAAATGTCTTTTCAAATCCTTCATCTGTTTTAAAAATTGAGTCTTTTTCTTATTATTGTTAAGTTATATAAGAGTTCTTGGATTATAAATCATTCTACTATAAGGACACATGCACATGAATGTTCACTGCAGCACTGTTTACAATAGCAAAGACCTGGAAACAACCCAAATGCCTATCAATGATAGACTGGACAGGGAAAACATGGCACATATACACCACAGAATACTATGCAGCCATAAAAACTGATGAGTTCATGTCCTTTGCAGGGACATGGATGAACCTGGAAACCATCATTCTCAACAAACTGACACAAGAACAGAAAATCAAACACC
>PVKV010018008.1:0-46013 GCA_004027835.1 Alouatta palliata | reverse complement strand
AAAAAAAAAAAAAAACCACTTCAGAAGGACATTTATGTTTAAGTAAGAGACTGCCTTCCTTCTGAATGAGGTGATGCTTCTCTCAAGCAGGTGATGCTAGGAAGACATCCTTTGTAATACTTTGTTTTTCAAGGTCCATGGACTAAATGCACCCACAGTAACATTTAAAACAATATTTTAGTGCAAAACCTTTGTGTCTTTAAAAAATAGTATGTAATTATTTCAAAAATAAATCAACAATATTGCATAATATGATGATTTCTAAAGATTAGCTTACACATTGTAATTTAATATTTAGAAATTATTTTGAATTGAGAGATTCTAGTTTATTAAAATAAAATCACCAACAAAAAAGTGGAGAAGTAGACTATATGCTCCAAGACAGAAAGAAAAAAAAAAAAGACTTTAGCCATTGTAATATAAAAGAGTGGCTTCCATAGATAGGAGCTTCTTCTTTTCTATCTTTCACAAAATAGTATCAAGTATATTAATAAGCAATTATAATAGCTAATGTTGATTGCTCACTATGTCCTAGGCACTATTCTAAGCACTTTACATTTACTAATTTAATATTTTTGTATAATTCTGTTTTACTTATTTACTTTTAACTGACAAAAATTGTGTGTGTGTGTATATATATATATGATATACAGCATGATGTATTAAAATATGTATAAATTGTGGAATAGCTAAATCAAGTTAATTAAAATATCCATTACCTTGCATATGATTATTTATTTGTGCAATTCATTTAATCTTCACAAAAACCCATCTATGTAAGTACTACTATTATTTCTTGGACAAAGAGGCTTGCATTACTTGCCCAAGGTCACAGAGCTGCAAACGTCAGATCCAGTTTTCAAATGCAGAAGTCTTTCCTGAAAGCGCAGGTTGTAAGCCCCTGTGCAACATTGGCTCCTGGAGCAGAGTGGCTTCTGCTCTGGTGCTCAGTGCTGAGTCTCTCTGTGACTTGGCCAGGTGGGAGATCCTCTATCTCCAGATGACCAGGGCAACTCACACAGAGCCCAATCTTCCTGGCCTGTGCCCCTCACATCAGACCTTTCCCACTACAGCACTACCCACCTACTAACAATACCTAACATCTGCACTGTGCATACCACGTCACCTTATTTAACTGACTTCTTTCTCCTTGGGACATTCGTCCCTGCTAGGAAACTTGACCCCAAATCTGCCCCATAGGGTCCAGGTCAAATAAAAAGGAACTTTTATACCTGTCCTTGCTCTGCTACTCCTGAGCTTTCTCACTTTACTCTTGCTGTTACCCACTCCACCATTCCAGTGTTCACCAGCTTCTCTTTCTGGGTCTTACTGTCTGTTTCTAACTTTCAGATGGGCCTTCTGGACATGAAGATGTGAGTCAGTACTCCTCATTTGCCAACTGATCCTTGGTAAAGACTTTGGATTTACCTACTGACTCCTCTTACTCTGGGCCATTTCAGGCAAATATACATACAGGGCCCAATTCTTGCCTATTATGGTGCCAAGCAGTGGTGGCAGAAGGGGTCAGGTGGGGAGATGAGATGGAGATTTAGAGTCTCATACAAACAAAGTTGTTAATAATTTCACATCACCTTTCTCTCCAAGTACTTGAACATTTTAATGGTGGCTTCGCCATGGTCCATTGGTATATTTTACACAGAACATGGGCTTCAGAAAGATCAAGTTAGAGGAATATTTCCCATTGCCCTTCAGTTCACATTTATTCTAGCATGCATACGGTGTGGCTGAAGATGACTCTTGTTATGTATATATTTTGATTAATGGAAAGTAAAAACAATCTAAGATCACAATGGAAATCATGTTTTATTGAATTAAGTTTTCCTGTAGGCATTCTCTGGCAGATGGAACAAAACTGGCCTAGCAGAGACACAGCAGCATTTTCTAAAACCCTTTAAGTCAGGAGCTCAGAAAATATGGAAGAGGAAAAGATCAACAAATTACTTCCAAAGTTCCAATCTCCTTTGTTTGTACAGGTCATTCAGAATATCATTATCACATTAATGGAATTTTCTTATTTCTATTTGCAGGTCCTTTTGTCTGCACATTGTAATCTGATTTGAAAGGAAAGGGGAAGAAACCCTTCTTCATTTTCATGTTTTCTGAAAGCTTAATTCACTTGCCAGGTGTGTTGAGTGAACAGATTTATAGGCTATCATGAAAGAGATGCCCTTCACACCTTCATTTCTCTTGCCCCTCATTTTCTGACTTCTATTTCTTTAATTCTTATTTTATCATTCAGCTGTTACTTATCCATGTTATGATGTGAGTTTAGGTTAGAAAATTCTATAGGTCCCTGTAGTCATAGCGGAGTGGGAAGTGAAAGCCAAACTCCAGTTGCTGAGTATTTGCAGATAACTCAGGCAAAAGATAGCTTTAATTTTAACTGTATTTAAGTGTGTGCCTTCTCACTCTATCCAAGTAGTTAAATTGACTGTAAGGATAGTCCCAGGTTCACTGCAAAAGAACTTAATTCTTCATTTAATTTTACCCAGAGAGAACATTTTTATAGCGTTGTGATTCAGGGATGATGATTTCACTCACAAATGGTGTGTTTTAAGCAGTAAACAGATATTACTTTTCAGACCCCAAAGATAAGTTTAGGCGAGGCTCACATCATATGGTGCTAAATCTAGAGCCTGATTTCAAACAGGTTGACTGTGTTTCTTTATGGTGCAATATGACTGTGTCAGGAAGTGGAAATTTTATTTTGTGCTAGCAATAATAAGAAGGAGCAGCAGCCTTAACAAGAGTTGATCAAAGGTCCCAATCAAACTCCGTGTCTGCAGTCTTAGGGAATTACAGCTCATATATCAGGTCTTATAGAAAATCTTTTCATTTCTACAAATTTCACTAAATCAGAGAATTTCCTGGCTACTTTATTTGGTCTCCTTCCTCCCATAAGTAATTACTCTTTATTTTAAGTGACAGACTCACTTTAATTTTGCATTTTTTCATCTTTATATAGACCTCGGCCAAGATTAATCTGTCCAGAATATTCTGGGTACTTGGCTTGTCTGTTTCAGGATTGTAAATGGGATACAGCAGGCGGCTTGCCCTTCCCCTGGCTTCTAGGTTAAGTTGAAGGTAAATTTTATAACAAAAGGGTATCTCCTAGCACCTTTTCAGTCCTTACGGAAGACAATGTTCAGGATTGCTACTTATACACAGATAAATTCAAATTGCCCTTTTGGAACTTGGGAAATCTTTGATGCTGTGATTTTATAAGTGCAATAAAAAAATTCATCCATTGTCAGTTCCTCCTCTTGTCCATTTTCTCCATTCTCCACATCCCTCCTCTTATAATTTGTAATCTCTTCCCTCTTCTCATTATTTTCTTATTTGACTACCTCCTTGCTTTTTCTTTTTAAAAACCACTTTCTTTTCTGTATACTTTCCCTTTCTCTCTCTCGGGTTAGTGCTTCTTCCCTTTGGGCCCCAACTTTTAATTCCCACCCTCCCTCTAGTTTGTTTCTCCCTTTTCTTGAAAAAGAAACCAAGATGGTTTTACTTTAATGGTTTAGCATGAACTGATTTTAAACCTTCACTTAAAATCAGTGCCCTGGCCCTGCCCAGCAAGCAGGTAAATTTGTCATTTGACTAGCCTGTTGTTTGTATGCACATCACACGTGATCTAAGAATGTGTGTGTGTGTGTGTGTGTGTGTGTTGGGGGAATAGAAAGTAAGGAGAGAAAGTACCATGAGATTGATCACATCATACTCTCAGGGCACCAAGTAAAAGGGTCAGAGTTCTAGAGGTAGTTAATATCCCTAGTCTAACATTTTTATTTTGCTCTTGGGGTAAAATGACATTAAAAGCAAAACTTCACGTGACTTAAATTTAACCGAGTTTAATTGAGTAAAGAACAATTGGCAAATCGGGCAGCTCCCAGAACCATAAAAGATTTAGAGTGACTCCAGGGTTGCCACAGGGTGGGATAACATTTATGGACAGAAGAAGAACAGAAACAGTTGGATTGGTTGTGGCAGGTGTTTGCCTATTTTGAACAAGATTTTAACATTTCGCAGCCTGTGATGGGCTGAAACTTGGCTGCTGTGATTGGCTGAGGCTTGGCTACTTGTACAAGAGTAGGTTACAGTCTGTTTACATATCACATTAGGTTATAGTTCATTATGTACTGAGAAACTTTTAGGCCATACTTAAATATGTAGAGGTGCTGCTTTAGGCCAAACTTAATTCAATTTAATAATGGCAAAGAGAAGGCACTTTAGCCTTTTCTTTGTATGTTCTCTGCTTTTCGTTTTAATCTATCTTCTTACTCCTAATTAAGCCATGGAGTTATTCCATTAAAAGCAGAGACTGAGGCCAGGAGTGATGGCTTATGCCTGTAATTCCAGCACTTTGGGAGGCCAAGGTGGGAGGATGCTTAGAGGCCAGGAGTTTGAGACCCTGTGAGATCCCATCTCTACAAAAATTAAATAATTAGCTGGATGCAGTTGCCCATGCATCTGTGGTCTCAGCTGCTTGGGAGGCAGAGGAGGGAGAATTGCTTGAGCCTAGGTGGTCCAGGTTGCAGGGAGCCATGATTACACCACTGCCCTCCAGTCTGGGTGGTGACAGAATAAGACCCTGTCTCAAAAAGAAAGAAAGAAGGAAAAAAAGTAGCATGGGCTCAAACTTTGGATAATGTTGTAGTCTGTGTAGTTCTGAAGGTACTAGAGGCAAGAGACATTCTTGGACATCACATTTGATGGCTTCACTTCCTGAAGGTTTGATTTTTAGATGTGGTTTCGCCCTGATGTTTTCCTTCCCTTTTCCTCTGTACCCAAATCTCTCTGTCTCTCACATAGTTTCACTGTTATGTCTTTATAGAATTTGAAGGAAAAATAGGATAGTGACTTTCCTTAGAACTTCGTTTTAGAGATGAATATATTGACTTATACAAAAATCAGGTAATTTATTTAAGGTTATTCAGGAAATTGATAAGAATTATGAGGACTGTATTTTTCAATCTAAAACTGAGACTCATAATCTGACAATAATACTCATAATAACAGCATTAATGACAACAACAAACACAATAATAATCACTGCTGTTATTTGAACACACATATTGCCAAGCATTATGTAAGGTACATATTATTTGATCCTCTCAACAACCCTCTATGTTGTCGGTCATTTTTTATACTAATTCTATATATAATGGAAGCACAGACAGAAATCCACTTTATGCATAATAATGGAGCAAAAGTAAGTTGTAAACCAGAGTCTCTCCGGTTCTAAACTTGTGCCTTACACAGTGCGGTACTGGAGTCATCTTATGCTGGATCATGAGCGATGACTCTTAGCATCTCTTCCAAACTCAGCGTTCAGTGACATTGGGTTAGTAGCTTGAAATCTGCCACAATAGAAGTGTTTATACCATGGAAATTGGCAAAGGCTAAATATTAGGGCATGGTTTTCTTTGCCAGAGAGCTGATTGGTAAACATTTACTGACATACCATTGCCTACATGTGTTTTTATAATACTGTTCTTTTATCAATGAAATGAGATTTTTAAATACCATAATTCTCCTAGAAAATCTGGATCATGTGATCACTACAGTGCTGTTAGTGGAAAAAAACTAAAATTCAGATGTCTGAACACTCCTGATTTAATGCTCTTTTTGCCTTTTCTTGATGGAATTTATTTTCTTTTATAATCTTAAGTCCACAAGTTGTGTGTTAGACAAGGGCTATTTGGCTAAGGAACAGAAACTTAATCCAATGTAAACTGAAAAGAGAAAATGTATTGAGAAGGTCCAGCAGCACTGTGGATCTCTACCCCACAGAGTCCTGTAGCAGGAAGCGTGTCCGCCTGAGGGAGTAGAACCTATGAACGGGAAAGTCAGTCCTGAGCACCTTGGCCTCATTGCTCTTGAACTTTCTAGTTTCATGTTGCCTCTCTCTGCACGTCCATGTTGGCAGACCAGCCATTTCTGCCTCAGCGTGATGTAGCCAACACCTTGATTCATTGGTATTCTCATTCTAAGCAAGTACCACTAGGCTTACTATTTTGAGTTCCCATTTTCCATTTTCCAGGAGAAAGACACTTATAAGCCCAACAAGGGCCAGTTGTCCAATCAGTATGGATAGATGGTGAAAACAGAACATCTTATAAGCAAAGCTGTGGAAAGATGTTTCTCTAAGAAGGCAGGAGTCGCTTGTTTTTAGTACATTGACTTGAAAGGGGGCGGTATGAAATATCGAGGAAGAAAAGCTAGATTGTTAGGAATTTGAGGGGAAAATCTGGGTCTTACTTATTTCTAAATATGTGACACTTCACCCTGTGTTCCAAAGGCACTGAAAATAAAGTCCATAGGACTATTTTCCAAATAGTAAAAAAATTTCAAAAAAAGTGTCTCCATAGTGAATTTTTATAATTTTTTGTTGCCTCAGCACCCTAATTTTCTCATATCAGAAGTGGGCTCAATCACCCTGGACACAGCTTCCAGCTCTACACCACAGCCAAATGGCTCAAACCAGTGACTGGAGGGAACTTAGAGGCATCTCTCCTGCCTTGCAGTTGGGGCTGTCTGCTTTCCTGCTTCCTTTAGATGAAACATTAGGCATCTGCTCTCAAACTTAAAGTGACCCACAATCTATCCTCTTATACCTACTGCTAGTTGTCACATCTCTCTCTCTCTTTTTCTTTCTCCTTCTCTCTCTGCCTGACACTTCATTCCTACCTTGTGTGATCCAGGAATGGAGGACTGCCCTCCCAACTCATTATCCTCTTTGCCCAGAAGCTGTAAGTAAAAGTCTTTGAACTTGTTTCCTGTTCTGGTGGTGTACTGAATTTGTATTTTCCATCTGGAATAACTAAGGGCTGCCCTAGACCAGGTTTTCTTCAGGATGCTGGGAAGAACACAGGATTGGGCTCCCAGTGCTGGAGCAATGGTCAGGTAGGCATAAATTGGACGTGGGTCAGACGATAGCCACAAGGATGTCTGCCAGTGTTAAGTTTCCCGTGTGAGAATCTGTCTGGTCACAGGTTGAACAACTTGTCATTAGACTATCTGCCAGGCAAAAGAAGGATCCTGTGAAAGGCACACTGTAAACGCCCACGTTCAGCTCCCCTTTATTTCCCATTAGGGCAGTGTTGCTCACTACTCTGGTGCTAGAACCCCTATTTAGCTGAGGGCTCTCAAAACTGTTTCTTCAAAAGGGAAAATAGAAGGCTAGTAAATAATTCTATAAACAAAACCATTCTAGTGGTCAATACAGATTATTGCCAATGAAATCCATATGGGTCATCAAAAGGATTATGATGTCATTTTCAACACCCAGATGTAACCTTCAATTGGAAGTCCAGTTTGACATAAAAGTTTACCATTTTCAAATTCCCTCCCACACTGCTTTACCCCCTTACAAGGTTATGACTAAAAGCAGAACCATTTAAAATAATCATTTTATGAAATTACATGCAAGTAGAAGAAATCATGTCCAAATTGAGGAAAATGACCATGTTTTTCATATTCAATCTTTAGAAAATAGCTTTTAAAATAAGTGCTATACCATCCTTACTTTTTTCTGGTTAATGAGGAGCAAAATATATGCCCTCAGGATCAGGAGCGCTAGAGTTCAAATGATCAATGCAATTGTAAAAAATTCTTACCCTGCATGTTGAACTTAAAATCTCATAAGAAAAGATTTTATTTGTGCTATTAGAATGTTGCTGCCTAAAGCCTTCACTTTTCCAGAAAGTATTGCTAAGATTTAAAATAATTGCAATAAAACCCAGTCTGTATTTTTCAAAGTTTGAAGAATGGTGGCTTTGTCTGAGAATTTGAATTTATTTTTTACTTTTTTCATTATATGAATTTATTATTAATACTTTACCTTTAAAATGCAATGAATATAATTCAACTGCTAATTTTGCAAGAACTGATTTTTTATACTGAGCACATCTACTCACAGCACATCTTGCTTTTAACTTCCATGTAACATAACCTTTTCTGCTTAAGCAACTCTTCTAGTGACATTATCACCATCTCACTAAGTTTATTCTTATGTAGAATTGCAGCCTGCTAGGAACTGGAGGAGGTATGTTCTGGATGACTTGTTTTAAGATCAAATAAAACAATCAATTACTCTGTTCTTTCTAACTTATCTTCCTCTTTCTCTTTCTCTTGTTTCCACCTTTCCCTTGCCAGGTGTGAGACAGATGGTCATGCAGTGGAGAACAAACAGGGACCCTTTAATCCATCTGGTGCTCTGACTGTCTCACTTTTGGTGTTGCATGTATTCGGCTACCAGTGGGAATCCAGGGGACTGTGTAGTGAGGATGAGTGAGGTCATAGACTGAGCTAATTTATTTTCCCCAGAACACAATGGAATGGTCATGCAAGTTGGTAAACACTAAAATATTTTGCACTAGTGGTAAGTAGCAACTGATTAGGACCCCTGAACGCTAGGCTGTTCTGTTCATCCACCACCCTGGATTCCTGTGTCCTAACTCTGGAATACCCTGGACCTGCCTTTCCACAACCAATTGGATTGATACCAGATACAAAAAGAAGCCTTAGGACTTCTTTGACTGCTTTTTAAAACCACTTGTATTTATTTCTTTTTATCCTTCATGCAACCCAGCTAATTCTTGTATGTGTTAGAAGAGTAGTTGTTTTAGTTCATTTTGCATTTCTATAAAGGAATACCTGAGACTGGGTAATCTATGAAGAAAAGAGATCTGTTTGGCTCACAGTTCTGCAGGCTGTAAAAGCAAGCCTGGCACCAACATCTGCTCAGTTTTTGGTGAAACCTCAGGAAGCTTTTACTCTTGGCAGAAGGTGAAGTTGGGGCAGACGTGTCACATGGTGAGAGAGGAAAAAAGAGAAGAGGTGGGTGCCGCGCTCTTTTAAACTACCAGCTCTTATCCGAACTTACAGAGTGAAAACTCACTCATTACCACAGGGGAAGCACCAAGCCATTCATGAAGGATCCACCCCATGACACTAACACCTCCCACCAGGCCCCACCTCCAACATTAAGGATCACATTTTGACAAAAGATTTAGAAGGGACAAATATCCATATTATGTTAGTAGTCAAAAGCATAACTTCTGGTATTATGCAAGCTCTCTCTCTCTCTCTCTCTCTCTTTCTCTGTGTGTGTGTGTGTGTGTGTGTGTGTGTGTGTGTGTATCTGTGTACACACACACACACCCAGTATATATATACGAATCTCAGCCTAGCTATGGACCAAGTTTCTTAGTTTCCTTGAGCCTCAATATCTTCAACTATAAAATGTAGAATATAATATTTGTCTTGCAGAGTTGTTGAGATTATTAAGTGAAATAATATATGCAAAGTGTTAGCAATGCTCCTGGCAACAAGTAAATTTAACATTAATTAAGACTATTATTGTTTTCAAGCATGCTGCTTCATGCTTGAAGATAGCCCTGTGAAATGTGTTCATGTCTATACAGCTGCCCAGAAATCAAGGTTGAAATTGTCAACATTAAGCATTCTTCCTTACTCTGAAATCTAATTCAAAACTTTACTAGAGTTTAGTTCAATATCTAATATATTTTACTCATTGAAATTGCTCTCTTATTTTATAAAGTTTTCATTGCAACAATTCCTAAAACTTCTGCGCATCAATGCTTGATTACACACACACAACTCCTCTTCACAGATTCTCTTTTCTTCTGTGTGCTTATTGTGAGCCATGCCCACTCCCACCTCCCTCTTGTTGTTTATCTATTTTCTCCCTCCTGGAATTCTCTTTCCATTAATTCTAATCTTTACACTTTAAGGCCACTGTAAATTCCTGCCTCCTCTGGAAAAAAACTCCCCAAATATCCAGTCTCAATAATGCCTTCTCTTTTGGCCTTTAGCAGAATTTATAGCCTCGGATCCCCACTTTAGAACCAATTTGCTCCATTGTTTCCAATGAGTCTTTTTCTTTTCTTTTTACAACTAGATTGTACATGTCTTGAAGGCATGAACCAGATTTTAGGCAGTCATAGGAAGTACCATAATGGGGCTTTAATGGCCAAGCATTTTTTGAGAGGTCACAAGGAACATGGGCTTTCCAAAATGTGAAAGCACTTTAGATAGAGAAAGGAAAAATATTTCTTGAAAGTTGATAAGTAAGCACAGCATGTTAAAACAAAACAAAACAAAAACCTTTTCTTGGAATTAGAGAGGATGGAGTAAGATGGCTGAATAGAAGACTCCACCAATTGGCCCTAGCCCGGACCCAAGGACACCAAGTAAACAACTATCTACACAGAAAAAAACACTTTCATAAAAACAGAAAATTTGGTGAGCATTCACAGTACCTGTTTTTAACTTCATGTCATTGAAAGATGCACTGAAGAGGTAGAAAGAACAGTCTGGAGTTGTCATGGCTGCCACCTCCCTCAACCCTCTGCAGTGGGGTCCTTGGTGCAGAGCACTGAGGGAGGAAGAACACAGCAATTGTGAGGCATTCAATTCAGTGCTCTCCTGTTACAGCAGAAGCAAAAACTCGAACAAACTCAGCTGATGCCTGCCCACAGAGGGAGCATTTAAAATAGCGCTAGCCAGAGGGGAACTTTAAATCTCAGTGACTGGAACTTGAGTGCCTGCAAACCTTGCCACAGAGGGCTACAATGCACTGTCTCCAGGTAAACATGAAAGGCTAGCCCATAAGGACTGCAACTCTTAAGCAAGTCCTAGTACTGAACCAGACCCAGAGACAGTGGACAGTGAACAGCAGGGAGGAGGGAATGTGACCTACTGAGACACCAGCTGGAGCAGCCAAAAGAGTGCTGTCATCTCCCCTCCTTTAACCCTAGGCTGCAGAGCTTGAGGGTTCAAAAGAGAACATTTTTTTTTTCCATTTCAGGAGAGGAGGGGGAAGAGTGGGGAGGACTCTTGTTTTGCATCTCGGATACCAGCTCAGCCACATCACGATAGGGCACCAGGTAGAGTCATGAGGCCTCCATTCTAGGACCTAGATTCCAGATGAGATTTTTAGACACATCCTGGGCCAGAAGGGAACCCACTGCCTTGAATGAAAGGACCCAGTCCTAGCAGCATTCATCACCTGCTAACTGAAAGGCCCTTGAGCACTGAATAACCAGCAGTGATACCCAGGTACTATGTCGAGGGCCTTGGGTGAGTCTCTGAGACTTGGTTTCAGGTGAGGCTCGGCACATTACCCATATGTATAAAGCAAATATTATTAGAGCTAAAGAGAGAGATAGGACCAAATAAAATAATAGTGGAAGACTTCAAGACCCCACCTTCAGCATTAATTGGATCTCCCAGACAGAAAATCAACAAGCATTAGACTGCACTAAAGACCAAATGGATCTAATAGATATTTACAAAACATTTCATCTAAGAGCTGCAGAATACACATTCTTTTTCTCAGCATGTAATATTCTCAAGGATAGACCATATGTTAGGTCTATAAACCAAGTCTTTAAACATTCAAAAAATTAAAATAATATCAAGCATCTTCTTTGACCACAATGAAATAAAACTAGAAATAAAAAGAAGGAATTTTGGAAACTATACAAATACATGGAAATTAAAGAATATGCTCTTGAATGACCAGTGAGTCAATGAAGAAATTAAGATGGAAATTGAAAAACTTCTTGAAAAATTGATAATGGAAACAAAACATATCAAAACCTATGGGATACAACAAAAGCAGTACTAACAGAGAAATTTATAGCTGCAAGTGTCTACACTTTAAGAAGAAAAACTTCAAATGAACAATCTGACAATGCATCTTAAGGTATTAGAAAAGAAAGAGTAAACCAAACTCAGAATTAGTAGAAGAATGGAAAGAAAAAAGATCAGGGCAGAAATAAATGAAATGAAATTTTAAAATCCAAAGGACCAATGAAACAAAAATTTGGTTTGTAGAAAAGTTAAATGAAAGTGACAAACCTTAGCCAGACTAAGAAAAAAAGAGAGAAGATGTAAATAAATAAAATCAGAAATGAAAAGGGAGACATTACAACTGATACTTTAGACATTCAAATTATCAGTAGTGGCTGTGTGACAGTATGTCATATAGAGCAACTGTATGACAATAAGTTGGAAAATCTAGAAGAAATGGACAAATTCCTAGCTACGTACAACCTTTCAAGACTGAACTGGGAAGAAATCTAAAAGCCAAACAGACCAATCACAAATAACAAGATAGAAGCCATAATAAGAAGTCTCCCAGTAAAGATAAGCCCGGGACATCATGGCTTTGCTGCTGAATTTAAACATTTAAAGAACTAATACCAATTCAATTCAAACTACTCCAAAAAATAGAAAATGAGGGAATACTTCCAAACTCATTTTATAAAGCTAATATTATTCTGATACCAAACCAAAGACACATCAACAAAAGAAAATGATAGGCCAATATCTGCATGAATATTGATGTGAAAATTCTCAACAAAATACCAATTCAACATGTATTAGAAAGATTAGTCATGATGACCAAGGAGGACTTCTCCCAGGGATGCAAGGATGACTCAACTTATGCAAATCAATGAATGTCATACACCATATCGACCAAATGAAGGATAAAAATCATATGATCATTTCAACTGATGCTGGAAAAGAATTTGAAAAAATTAAACATATTCAATGTAATTCCTATGGAAATCTAATGACATTCTTCACAGAAATAGAAAAAAAAATACTAAAATTTATATGGAATCATAAAAGACCCAAGATAGCCAAAACTATCCTAAGCAAAAAGAACAAAATTAAAGGAATCCCATTACCTGACTTCAAATTATACTACAGAGCTATAGTAACCCAAGCAGCATGGTACTGGTGTAAAAACAGGCACACAAACCAATGCAGCTAACTAGAGAATGCAGAATCAAATTCACATACCTACGGTGAACTCGTTTTTAACAAAGGTGCCAAAAACATACACTGAGTAAAAGACAATGTCTTCAATAAATGGTGCCAGGAAAACTGAATCCATATGCAGAAGAATGAAACTGGACCCCTATTACTTGCCATATACAAAAACCAAATCAGACTAAAATTTAAGACTAAAGACTTAAATCTGGCCAGGCGCAGTGGCTCACACCTGTCATCCTAGCACATTGGGAGGCCAAGGCAGGTGTATCACCTGAGGTTAGGAGTTCAAGACCAGCCTGACCAACATGGTGAAACCCTGTCTCTACTAAAAATACAAAGAATTAGCTGGGCAGGGTGGCAGACACCTGTAGTACCAGCTACTTGGGGGTCTGAGGCAGGAGAATCACTTAATCACTTTAACCCAGAAGGCAGAGGTTACAATGAGCCGAGATTGTGCCATTACACTCCAGCCTGGGCAACAAGAGTGAAACTCTATCTCAAAAAAACAAACAAACAAAAAAACAAGCAAAACAAAAAACACTTAAAATCTAAGACCTCAGTGTCTCTTTACGTTATCTCCAAAGGGAAAGAAATCAGAAATATTCCCTGGATATTCCCAAATGCATGTCTTAGAAATTAAGTCTTCCTGGACTTAATGGACTTGATATGGGTCTAGTGTCCATCCCTGAACCAGTCACTGTGGCCAGGGAAATGGAGATGGAGTGCGCTGATTGGCTTAATCTAGTTCATGTGCTACCCTCTGATATCTTGGGTTGGAGTCAGGTTCACCGAAAATACACAGACTGGAGTTGGGGAATGCAGATCCTTAAGCAAAGGAAACTCTTGTTATCATAAGAAGGGAATATATGCTGACAGGAATGTGTCCTACAGCTATTGATTCCTTCTTTATTCCATACTACTTATATCCCACCTCAGAATGGACAAGTCTTTGGTCTTGTCCATTGGTACTTTTACTCTAACAGTAGAGAATTTTCATTATTTTGTGACTACCCAGAATTTAGACTTTAGTTGCAAAACTTCTTAAACTGTTTCTATGTTCTTAATTTACTACTATGTAGATTGCACAACATCAAAGTGAAGGGTGCTAGAGCAAAAGGCAGAGACCTTGTCTATCTGCTTCTCTGTTTTGTCCCCAGTACTTAGTAGGTTTTAATAAGTATTTATGGACAAAATAGAGGTTTCCTCTCCTTCAGTGCACTTTCTGCAAAAGGCGTACTTCTTATTACCCGGGAATGTATCTTTTGTTTCTCAGCCGTTCTGGGAAGAGGTAGTAGTAGTAGGCGCTTTGTAGACAGCCTTGATCTTTGTTGGGATGAATACACTTCCAGGGAACGTTACTTGAAGAGTGGCTGCTTTATGTGAAAGTTACTGGCTATAAGTTACTTCATGGGTCTCACACATAACAGATATTTCTTTCTTATAGCTTCTCTGGGGTTTCATTATTTAGCTTGCTCATGCCCATTGACCGTGAGCTTCTATTAGCTGGGCCCTAATATCCATTGGTACAAAGAATAGCTTTGTAGTGGCACTAATAGGTTTTCTAGATTTGAGGGAAGGAAGAAAATGAGACTTTGCCCTTCTGAACCTCTTGTCAGTAAATACCATGACTTACATACAGATTTTTGTGTGTGTGTCATTTTTACAGTTTTATATAATTTTCTTCCAGGTAACAATCATAGGGCAATAAAAGAGTATTGAGAGAGTGTTGCAGTTTTTATCCAAACACTGGAAATTCATGGATATTTCTTCAATTTTTGATTATGTAGAGCCTACAATTGGCAACCCCAGAATGAGCCACAAAGTGGCAAACTGAGGTCTCATTTCTGGATGAGTAGCACCCCTTACCTGGATATGGCACATTATGGTTCACACGACTCTCCTAGACCAGCGCACGTGTTCCTCCAATGTTCCTTCCATCCTTACTAATAGCCTTGTGAAGTAGCCAGGGCAAGGATTGTTATGCTCACTTTACCCAATGAGGAAATTGAGATTTAGACAGAAGTTACATGATTTGCCAAAATGTCACAGTTAATGGTATACAGAACTGGATCCAACTGAGGCTTCTCCCCAGGTTTGCTAGCCTAGAAGCTTTTCCAGAGTAGGTGTCTCATTTCTAGAGTTCATTGTAAGCCCCTGAAGGAAGGGTCTTGTTGACATTTACTCTGCAGTTCTCATGAAATCACCCCTAGCTGTCTATGCATCCACAGTAAAGTCTCAGCTTCCAGAATGAATTTGAAGTAACTGGAATTTTCGCTAGCAGGTTCTGCATAGTCCCAGGGAAGACCCACTCACTTCTTCATCAGGATCGCCTGCAATGCAACATTTCTGAACTGACTGTCTTCCGTATCTGTTCATAAGCCTTGTGCACTCTTCCTTTCTTTGTGGGAGCTTTAGGCCTCCTTTTATCATTGAGGCTGATTTGAATGAAAGAGATGAGTAGAAATACATACTTACAGCCTGCAGTCTAAGGGGTTTCCCAGCTTACCAACATCCAGGGAAATAGGTTGATTCATTTAGCTTCATATTTTTTATGCAGTATGAAAGTATTAAAAAATACATTACTGAAAATTTTAAAATTTTACTATATTTTTTCTTATACATATTGTCAGAGTATTAATAAGTATACATGCATATTGTATTTGACTTTTTCCATTTAATTTTTTCATAGGTATTTTTACACATTTCTACACAGTTGTCATTGAGTACCTACTATGTGTGAGGTGCGGATCTAGGCTGTTTTTAATGGTCTTTTTAGTTGATAAACTATAAGTTACTAAACCATTCATCTATAGATGTACATTGTTTCTGATTTTTCCACTATTATAAGTAAAAGAACAATGCATATATTTGGAGATACAACTTTTTCTATACTTTCATTAGGATAGATTTTAGTAAATGGAATTACTGGGTCAAAGAGCATGAATATTTTTATGGCCATTAGTACTTATTGTAAATTGCTTTCCAGAACAATTTTTCAAATTTACAGTGCTATCAGTGTTGTATGCAAATATCAGTTTCACTGGACCCTCAACAGCATCTGATTTAATCGTTTTGAAAAATGGTAAGAGGCAAAGAATAGTGTCATTTTTTTTTTAACTTTCATTTTGTTGCTTAACTTGAGAAGGCTGAACATTTTTGCATGTTGTATTTTTTAGTTTGTATGTGAATTGCCTATTTTCTTTTTAGGGTACTAGATTTATAAATGGCGTCATTGCAGGTTAAGTTAAATAGCTGCAGCCGCCAAGTTCTTGAAAATGACCAGCCCTCTCAGGTGACAGTTTTGTTTCCTTCCCTTGTTCTCACCCTATTGCAGGCTAATAGAACAGTGGTATTGTTGCAACTATTTCCACAAAGATGTTAATGGTCCCCTTTTCCTCTGCTTTGACAAAGCAGCTGTGAAGGAGCCAGGATGTCAGCATGCAGGAACTGCCTCAGGAAAAAACACCCACAGTGGTAGGAAATTACCCTAATAGGGTGAAAATTAAGAAAGACCCATGGCACAGCCTGTTTCCAGGATACCGGAGGTATTTTCATGCCTTACCAATTATTCTCTTAGAGTCAATTTGGTGGTTCCTTAAAAAAAATTAGATTTGAACTTGAAGAAGGTTAAAGAGAAAAGGATAAAAGCTTGGAAAATATTTAATTTTGTTTAATAAAGAAATCATTCTTGTCTTCCCTACTGAACAGAAACTGTAGCTCTTTTAAACTTTTCCTTGGTATTTTTTATTTTGTGCCGAAACAAATAGTATCATTTTAGCTTATACATGTTGGAGCTCAGGTAGAGGGTAGACACCTGTAGAAGGAAAGAATCAAAGCCTATTGTTCATTTGCAGAAAAAATACAAGGGCTGTCAGGGCATGATTGGTGGTGGTGTTTTGGTGCCCAGGAGGTAGCTGTCCTGGGGCTGGAGAGGTAGAGTGGAGGATTCTAAATAGCCACTGCTTCAGCAATTGAAGAGCTGGTGTATGAGCAGCCACCTGCTTCTGCGTCAGGAGTGCAGAGCCCGAGTCTCTTCATGCTTTTCCTCCTCATGCCCCAGTCACTTTCTGACACATCTACCCTTAAGACTTCTGGAGAAAGGGCCATTCAGTTGTCTTTACTTTAGCAACCCTCTTTTTCTTCTTTGAGTTATAAGTCTTGGATTGGTAAGAAATCTGGCAACCACTGAAAAACTATTCTTTTTTATGGAGAACATTCATAATTTATTTACCTCATTTTAACTCCATGTACTTTTTTTTGGGCACATGATAAATCTGAGTTAAACATGGAAACAATTTTCCTTTAAGGATATGGCCTGTGTTTGATTGGCTAAAGGTACAGATATTTAATGGAGGAAAGCAAAAACTAACACTACATGGCAGACTCTTGAAGGCAAGGTCATGCTTTGCTCAGCTCTGCACTCTGCATTTTTGGTACAGAAGAGACACTCAGCACCAGTTTATTAAGCTGAAGTAAGTACCACAGAAAAGCAGGTTCCCTTTTATTCTCTGAAGCTTCCCTCTGAGGACAAGTGGACTGCCGTTAGTGTGTTCAATAGACTCAATTTAATTTTAATAAATTCATAGAAATTCTGCCCATTCATAGCATTCTTAGTTTCAGAGTTTGAAGAGATCCTGGAGCTCAATGTCTCTACACTTTCCCTTTGTAATTGTCAGGATTCAGCTACAAAAGACACTAAAAGTCTAGAAACAATGGGTAGAACTAACACGCTGGGATTTAATAGATTCAGTCAGCACTCTGTAAACATTTTTTGAACATATTCTGTGTGAAAAGCTAGTCTAGAATGACGTTTCAAAAGCCCTTGATCTCAGGTTCTTAAACAGAAATAATAGAAGTAGATTTAAAGTCTGTCTTCAGTTTTACAAAAGAAAACAATCAGTAGCATATCTTCATTCATTTCCTCATATACTCAATTGTATTTATTATTTGTTCATTGGCAAAGCCAATATGGGCACTGTAGATGATGGAAAAGACCTAACTGGAAAAGACCCAGGGGCTTTTGTCAACCAACCCAGCTTAAATGCTTCCAGAGTGGGTCATACATTTCAGAATAGCCCCCTAAAAACTTCTTATTAAATATATTTTTTAACTTTGCACTTTTTAAGTTTTATAGGTACATAGTAGGTGTACATATTTATGGGGTACATAGGATGTTTTGATACAGACATGCCATGTGAAATAAGCACATCATGGAGAATGGGGTATCCATTCCCTTGAGCATTTATTTGTTTAGTTATAAATGAGTTACATTCTTTATTTTAAAATATACAATTAAGTTATTATTTACTATAGTCAGCCTGTTGTGTTAGCAAATATTCGCTTTTATTCAATTTTTCTAATCATTTTTTGGTACCCATTAATTATCCCCACCTTCTATATATTGGTCCTAGTTCTACCATGTGAAAACTATAGATAAATTATAATTTCTTTCTACATTATAACTTTGTGAATACTTGCCTGAAGTCCCTGCTTATCTTTACAAAGTTAGTTTGAGTATTGTCTCCTCTATGAAGCCTCTGTAAAGCTCCTCAGAGAGTTGTTTCTTCTGCTATATTAGTTCAAGCTGGAGTCCTAAAATTTACTGTGTATTAAAACATCCTAGGGAACAATAAAAGTAAAGATCCTGGAGCTGCACTTGAGCATATAAATAAAGCTCCCCAGAAAGTCTCAAGACAGTTGATTTGCAAGCTATTATTTGTTAACTACTGTATAGAGGAGAAGAACTTGTGTTTATTGAGCACTTACTAGGTGCTTTACTGTTTTCTTCTTTAGTTATCACATCTACACATTTTTATTTTTCTTTAAGTATCTTCATTACCACTTATGGAATTGTAATTTAATTACATTACCTATTCATATTCCCTATCATGCTGAAAAGTATTAATGTATTTTTGATGTTCCTAAGGCCTTGCCACAATGCATGGCATACAGCAGGATCTCCATCAATGATTGTACAGTGAACAAGTGAGTGAAAAATAAAATACTAAAATAAAAGAACTTAAGTGTCAGGGAAAAGCTTAACACACGTACTGCAGTGAGGTAGGAAAATTAAGTCAAGCTTTTTAGAAAAGCTCTAGGGTATGTCTTCATTACTCCATCTGGGTTCATGGACAAGAGGAATTGCAGCATCACCCTAGGAGCTGAAAAACTTGAGTTAGAGTCATAGTGTGGCCAGAAAATAATTACTGAAGCCCAAAGTCTTCGTATGTGAAGAGAAAGGATTGGCCTATAGAATCTTATCATCTGTTGGTTTCCTTCCAGTGCCTCAATTTACTTACTGTCCCTGATATTAGCCTCTGGACCAGGCTAAAGAGGAGGATACTATCTATCTATATCCATATCATCTATATCTGCATCTGAAAGCTGTCTATCTATCTGTCTGTCTATCTATCTATCTATCTATCTATCTATCTATCTATCTATGATCAGCTGGATATCTATCTCCCTGTCTAGAGATAGAGGCTCTTGGTGGGGAATTAGTGTATTAGTAAGATATTGGCTGATGTGTCTATGGGCTCATACCGTAACAGGAGAAGTGAAGGGTATTCAAAAACTCTTCTTTCTTCTTTTATTCAAGTAGAAAAAGTAGGAAAAACGAAGTGGATTAGTCACCTAAATTGGAGCTTTTTGAGATCTTTCAGGATCTTTAGTTGACCAATCCACTTTTTTTTTTTTTTTTTTAAACAGGGTATGGCTCTGTTGCCCAGGCTGGAGTACAGTGGGTGATCATGGCTCATGGTAACCTTGAACTCTTGGGTTCAAGTGATTCTCTCTTAACCTCCCAAGTAGCTACCATGTCTGGCTAATTTAACTTTTTTTTTTTTTTTTTTTTTTTTTAATTTTTAGAAATTGGATCTTTCTAACTTGCTCAGGCTGGTCTCAAATGCCTGGCCTCAAGTGCTCCTCCCTCCTTAGCCTCCAAAGCACTGGGATTACAGCCGGGATCTTCTTTATCACCTGTTAGCTATCAGTTCAATAAATATTCACCAAAGTAATTTTATTGAAGGGACATTGAGGCCCTTAATTTCTAAGACTTGTTTTGAACAGTTTGAAACCGTTATCATTAAAGGCTCTGCTATTTTCCCGGAACCCTGAGTGGCTGTTTAACATTCAAGCCATGTAGAACCAGTGAGAGCTCCCAACAGAAAAGGGAATTAACTGTTTGGTGTGTTTTAATAAATGAGTGAGCAAAGATCATGTGAATCGATTATCAATTTGGCTAACTTTCTTGCAGGGCTTGTGTGGAAGGATTAAATGCAAACAGACTGTGTGTTTACCCAAAAAGACTGCACCTTGAAGTGGACATTAGGATTCTGAAATGCAATTTTTATAACGCACTGGTACCTTTCTCCCCACCTTTTTTTTTTTTTTTACTTACGCATAGTCAAGACTATGTGTTGGAAATGAAGTTGAAAATCACTGAAAAGAATTGAATCAGATATAGCACACAGAGGACCTATTCCTTTAATAAGTACATTTGAGACCATTACTGTTGTACAGCATCTTTCTGTTGGTCCAAAGGCCGCTACCAGAGCCTCAGTTTCCAAGGACATTTGAGTGAAAAAGACATGGCACAAAAAGCTAAATCTGTCTTGTTTTACCCCTAGGATATTCACTGTTTGAGAATAACTAGAAAAGGGGATGCAGAATAAGCTTGGATTCTGGTTCTTCCCTCTTTCTTCCTCTTCTACCTTCCTTATCCTCATTTTTTTTTTTGCTTTCTGATAGGGAAGCACAACCATCTATAGGTTCATGGCTGATAAGCATTGTTTCTCCAAGAAGGCAGTGTTGGAAGAGAGGCCTTGAATCTGTGTTAAAGGAAGGACACAAACCCCTGGCCAGCTACATTTCCAGAATGAACATTTTCCTCTGTCCCCCTTCACTACCTTGGGGACATATCCATGATGGCACCCAACACAGTCATGTGTTCTCATGTCTATTACCGCTATTCTTTGAGCACAGGATTTAGCACATAATAGCAACTCAGTTAATGGTGTTGAATGACTGAGTAAATAGCCTCTTACGAGCTTACGAGCTTGGTTTGAGAAATGTAGCTGGCCAGGGGTTTCTGCCCTTTCTTTGTCACAGGTAGGTCCATGGGTGTCTCTCCCAACCCTGCCTTCTTAGAGAAACAATGCCCTACAGCCATAAACCTATAGACAATTATGCATCCCTATCAGAAAGCAAAGAATGTGGTTAAGGAAAGTAGAAGAGGAAGAAAGGGAATAACCAGAATTCAAGGTGATAATGAAAGTGATAAACATTTGTTTATTTTTTTTTAATTGTTAACTGTCACACCTTCTCTGGTACTCATAAATTTCTGGGCTTTGTTGTCAAGCACTGGCTTTCAATTGACTGTCTAGTGGAATTTTAAAAGTCCAAAGGACTAGTGGTTTATTTCATTATGATTGGGCCAAATAAAGTGGAAGACCAGAAGCTTACTAGGCCCAGAGAGGACAAGCTGATCCTAATAAAACATAAGAACTGAAGTGCTGGAGACATGTCACATTCTTTATATCTTGAGGAAGTAAGTACAGATAACTCAAACTCACAAAGTCATAGTAAACAGTGGAGATGCTGGGCAGGGCTGGCTCTGGACAGTGGGAATGGTTGAGGTTTGGCGATCTCTGTCCTTTCGTCAGCATCCTCTTTGCTTCAGGTGACCCTTCCTCCAGGTCTCCAGGGTCATCACACGGATGCCTAGATGGCCCGAGGCTTCCGTTTTCCAGATCTTTCCCGTCGTGCCTCTCAATACCTGCGTCTGTCTTTCTAGGGCCTGCTGAGTTGACCAATTTGCTTGTTTGATGAATGTAAATATAGTAAGACTTGAAGTTTTGATATTTCACTTCCTAGGTTTATTTGCATCTTAACTGGGTACACATGGACTCTTAGTTTATCTCAAAAAAAAATATTTTACTGATACTTGAATTTCCAACAAGGCAGGAAAGTGAGGTAGAAATTTTCCTCAGATTTATGTTCCAGACGTCAGCCTTCAAATTGGGTGCCTCACCCTTCCGTGGACATAGACATTTCTTCCTCTTCCCCCTTTTCTGCTGCTGCTGCTTTTCCTTCCACCTCCTCTTCAGCTTTCTCTTTGCATTCCGCTCTTTCTTCACATTCTTCTTTTTAGAGGTCTAAAGTATAAGTAGACCCCAAAGTCAGAAGTTGCATTTACTATAGCACGGTGGTTAAAGGAAAGCTTTCACAGTGTCTGTGGCCTTCGAACTTTGCTGAAAAATGGACGGAGTTGTGAGTGACCTGGCAGAAGGAGACTGAGTCTGAGTGCTTTGAGACTTAGATTTGGCTCTTCTAAATCTCCACCACCTTTGCACCTTGGTAAGCTGAGAAGGTCCCTGGAGTTCTCTGCTTCCTAATATAGAAGGAAAGTATGTGGGAGTTATGGGTCACTGTGTTTCTTCTCTGTGGAAGACAGAACCAGAAGAGGGCTAAACACAGCAGTAGACATTAAGGTTAGCACAAGAGAAGAACCTCTTCATCAGTAAGATCTGAATGATTGTGAGTTGTAATAATGACATAACCATTTTGGTAGCTATTTACAAATAGTCACTTTCACTTTTTATCATTAGATACAATTGTGACAAGAAGACAGGAGCCTTGGTTGGGCTTGGGAAACTTGAGAGGCTCAAGGCATTCAAAGATGTTATTATTCTACTAAACAATAAATGGCATACCGCAGATGGTACTGTTCAGTATGGTAGCCACTAGCCACGGTGGTTACTGAACATCTAGCTGAAGTGTGGCTAGCTTACACTGAAATGTACGGTAAGTGTAAAATATATACTGAGTTTTGAAGGCTTTGTACAAAAAAAGAGAATTTCAAACACATTGGTATTTTGTATGGATTATATTAGTATGTAATAGGTATTCTATTTTTGATATATTGGATTAAGTAAAATATACTATTAAAATTATATTTAGTTCTATGTTTTTGCTTTTTAAAAGTATAGTTACTAGAAAATTTCGAATAGCATCTGTGGCTTGAATTTGTGGCTGGTATTATATTTCTATCGGACAGTAGTGGTGTGGATCCTATGAACTGTCAGTATACACATTTCTTTAAAACATTGAAAAGACATTAGGTGATATACTATATTCATTTATTTTACTAGATGCATTTCACCAGTAACCCCTAGGTTTGCTTTATCAGTAGAAGGGCTGTGGTGACAATGCCTTCTGGGTGTCACTTCTTGGAAACAGCACCTCTTGGGTGTGCATTTTGGGCATGTGCTTAGGAGGATCTGATGGGGCTCTCTCACCTAGGGAGCAGCAAGTAAACCTTGAAAGACAAGTTTTTGCCTGTGGATAAAATATCTTCTTTTTTTGAAGAGAATATCTTATTCTGTATACTATGAAAAAAAAAATCATATCCTTAAGGAAAATGGCAGGAGTTCTTTAGATTACCGGTTAAAAATGAGAGAGTCTTATCTTGAGACAATTTAGATCCTCATTTCTATTCAGGATTTCTTTTATGCTGTAGATCATTTGATTTGGTTTGGATCTGTGTCCCTATCCAAATCTCATGTTAAAATATAATCCCCAATGCTAGAGGTGGGGCCTGTTGGGAGGTGATTGGATTAAGGGGAGATTTCTGATTTAGCACCATCCGCCAGTGCTGTTCTCAAGACAGAGTTCCCGTGAGATCTTGTTGTTTAAAACTGTGTAGCACCTCCCAACCACTCTCTTCGTCGTGCTCCTGGCCATGTGAAGTGCCAGCTCTCCCTCCACTTTCTGCCATAAGTGTAAGTTTTCTGAGGCTTTTCTAGAAGCCCAAGAGATGCTCCATGCTTCCTCTATAGCCTGCAGAACTGCCAACAAATTAAACCTCTTTTCTTAGAAATTACCCATCTCAGGTATTTCTTTATAGCAGTGCAAGAACAGACTAACGCATCATTCAAATTATTTTACTTGCCTAGATAGCCAATTAGGCTACAAGAGCCATGGCATAATCTTTGTATATTACCTAAGGTTGGATATGGCTGTAAGTAACAATACAATTCAACAAATAGGGTCTTTAAAAAGATAGAACCATCATTCTCAGCAAATTGACACAAGAACAGAAAATCAAACACCACATGTTCTCACTCACAGGTGGGTGTTGAACAATGAGAACACATGGACACAGGGAGGGGAGCATCACACACTGGGATCTGTTGGGGGGATCTAGGGGAGGGACAGTGAGGGGTGGAGGGATAACGTGGGGAGAAATGCCATGTATAGGTGATGGGGGGATGGAGGCAGCAGACCACCTTACCATGTATGTACCTATGCAACAATCCTGCGTGATCTGCACATGCACCCCAGAACTTAAAGTACAATTAAAGAAAAAAAAGATAGAAGCTTACTTCTCTTCTGTCTATCTACCTGTAAAGCAGGGCTGTACAGAGCCCTGAGGTGGTACAGTGGCTTTGTCCCACTGTGTCTCAAGGATCTGAGCTCCTTTAGGCTCCATGCTCTGTCACTTCAAGTTGTGGCTCTCTCTCTTATAATCTAAGATGACATCTTCTACATTGCAGTAGGTGGGGAAAAGGAAGAAACAAAAGAAGAGGGGCAAAGTTTGTACGATAGCTGATCTTAAAGAGTTACAAAAACTGCCGCAGGACAATTTCACATAACTCTTATTGGCCCGACTATAGAGTGAGTAGCCATGTGTGTAGTTAAAAATCTATAGCTATACAAGAAAGATAGAATAGATATTGTGGGACAGTCGTCTTTACCCATTGTGTTTTTACACATTGTGGGCATTACTTCATGAATTATATCTTATATTATTTAGAGCTCTGCAACAGTTACTTTATATATCTTTGTGTAGAAAAGCTGGAATGCCTGTTTTATGTTTCTACTCTGATTCATGCTCTTCACAGGAAAGTATTTGGCCCTGGTCCTTAAGCAAAGGCAAGTTATTTCTGGAGAACAGCTGTCATATGTAATACGACATAATGATAACAATGCTTTAAATTTGGGGAGGGATGAAGCCATTAACCTGTTAACCTGATTTTGTGCACTCTGGACACCAGAATCTTGACTCTCATAGTCAGGTAGGGTCTGCCTGATCTTTAAAATATTTAGAGGGGGCCCATTACCTTGGAAATTAATGAATATGACAAAAGGATTTTCTGGGTATGCCTGAACTCACCATTTAGAATGAGGAATAAATGTATCTGGTAAAATAACTAGTTTAAGCCTAGGTCAGGCAAGCTCAGGCACATCTTTTCGAATGATGAGACTGGCATGCTGTATGTCTTCTGTATGCATGGAGGTCTGAGAAAGGGTTACTGAATATTTATGTGTCCATCCCTGCTGTGAGCACTTTGCTACGTGTTCGCTGACCAGGGCTGTGTGAGGCTGCCAGGAAGGAGTTCCATATGAGAAGCCATCAAGGTTTCAAAGGAACCTTACATTTTTCTTACGTTTGATTTCCTGGAGCAATTGCTTTTCTGCATACATCTGTTGCTATATACAATTTCCCATAATTTCATAAACATCTCCAAAACTTGAACTTTCTTTTCAGTGTGAGTAACCCTGGATTTTTTTTTCTACAGCTTCTTCAAAAGGACTCTAAGCTTTTTTACTGACCACTTAAGGACCGGCTTTTCTTTTCCCACTTGGCAAGATGATTTTCTTTTATACGTTATTGCATTAAAGCTTTGAAGAAAAAAGAAAACATTTGTTTAATGTTATATAAGGCCTATTTATAGCTTCTTTAAAAGGTCCCCAATTTAACAAATTTGTGTGACTTCACAAGCTTTACACATATTTTCTCAGATATTTATCATAATGCATGTTAAGAAAGTGAGTGGATTTTGAGTCAAACTAATTTTGGTTTGAATGCTACTGATTCTTGTTAGCTTTGCCACAGTGACGAGATGTGTGGCCTTGGTCAAGTCACTTAACTCTTCTGAGTCCAAGCTGTATATCCAAGCTGTATACTTTGCTAAGCTCTATCACGCAGGGTTATTATGAAGGTGGAAATAAGCTATGTAAAGCCCTTAATGTAATGTCCTGTATTTAAAAGAACCTCAATAAGCTCTACTGTTATCATTCTCAGCATCAGATCCTAGTCTCCATAACATTGCCGATTTTTCCACTTTGTACACTGTCAAATTCCAAAGGGATATTATTTATTGTGAGTTAAAAGCCTTTCCGTTTTTTTCCTGCTCTTTTCTATTCTTTATTCCTTTCTCCCTAATTTCTTTTTCCCCCTCCCTTTCTTCCTTTTATCCCCAAATATTCCATTTCCTGTTACCTCATTCCCAGGGTAAAATATTTCTATTAATGTTGCCTCAGTGGTTCAGTATTTTCCTTATCATCATATCCCTTTGGTCATTACAGGATAGGACTCCATAACTGGATTTCTAATATTAAGAATGTCGAATCGTCGTGTCATTTCTAGTCAGCTGTAATGGTCAGTTTACATTGTATAACTTCATAACATAGGGGTTAAGCTGAGTGGAGCCAGGCTAGGGTTTTCTCCTGCTGCTGACAAGATCAGATGCCGAGCCTCTTGGCTCTCCTGCTTCTTGCTTCTTTGCCTTAGGGGTGGGGAAGGCAACTGGCAAGTCAAGGCAATGGATGGAGCAAGGTAGGTGTAAAGAGCGAGATCCCAGGCTCTGCTCAGTCCTGTTGCTAGGCAACCGCATGCAGGAAGCAGACTCATGCATATGCCTGCTAGCATCCTGTTGTCTTAGCAACAGCCCTATTTGGGTGAAGGGCTCAGGGAGGAGGGGGACTAGGTTCAAAATATTCAAAGTTCCCTGCATCCTAGGATATCCCTTTGCCTGAACCATCATGCCTTGGTTGTCTTAATTTTCCCACATTCACTGAAGCAGAAGTTTCCATCTTTTTAAAAAATTTAGTTCATCACCCCAAATTTGCATGAGGTCTTTCCTCAGAGCTCTACGTTACCCAAGAGTAATTCACATCGTGGTTCATTAGAGCCCATCCACCTCCAAGTCTTCTTGTGCTCTGCGTGGCAGAGCCTATTCTATGGAATTTTAAAATGATCCCCTGCTCTAAGCACAGCCCTGTGGGACAGAAATTAAACGTTCACTTGTATGGAAATTTAAATTCTCAGTTTTTAGTATGTGAAATGATTCTAAGTTATTATCATCAGCTCTAAGGCTGTCACTTCTGAGCTTTTCAGTCAGTTACAAAGACGAAGGAAAATGAAAGCGGGCAGGATGGCCTCTCTTCTCTTATTGGTGTATGTATGATGTTCAGGAATTATGGCATTCTGTCCTGTTTACCTGTCAGTCCTTCCCACTTGGCCATTCGCCTCTAAGTGCTGGGGCTATGTCTTTTTCATCTCTGGATTCTTCTTTCCCGCCACAGTTCCTGGCACATAGTAGATGAATTTATTTAATAGATTACCCAGGAACCCATACAATGTAAAAATGCTTCCAAACTATGCAGCCTGGTGCATAAATATTAGTTACTACTTCTGCTTGCCTGGCTCTAACCTTGTGTCCTTTGATTACTAGATTAGACTGTCTTATTCCTGAGACCACCTCCTGCCTTTGGATCCCAAGGTTGATTACTAGGTACCTGTCTTGTTTTCCAAAATCTTATGCCCCATTTTGAATACCTGTTATTCCCAATTTCTTATAATTGAACTCTTAGTTGTTGTTTTTTTTTTTTTTTTTTCCTGTATTCCCGAGAGACCTTGTAAACCAGCCCTACAGCTGAGGTTCTGTCTCTAGCCTTCAGATTTTCCCCATTTTTCCTATTAGCTCTTCTGCATTTAGCTTTATTCTAAAATCTCTGCCATTTTGTTCCACCGTCCCACTGGCATGTTTGTAATCACAGGGTCTCTCTCAGGTGATTTGCTTGTCTCGACTCCCACTTGTCAGTTATGGCATCTCCCATGAATGCTTACTACCCACCTGAGGAAGCACTTAATTTTAGATCTTTCTCCACTGCAGCTAATTCTTCTATTTTGGGATGTGTCTGGTGTGATCAGAGTACTTTCTAATCTTCTTCAATATGATTGTAGTAAACTTGTCCCTGAAGCCTGCCTGTTAACCCATACTCACTTTCAAAAAAACTCCACCAAACTGTTTTACAGAGTGATCTAATAAAGAACTTAATTATTTACTGACTTTCACTACCATTTAATTGTTAATAAGAAAATATATGCACCGATGTAGGAAAAAAACCAAAATTTTAAAAACCCTATTCAATGTCCAGTGCAGGGGTAAGCACACAGTATTCAATTAGAAGATGTTTAAAATTAAATTGAAATAGGTTTTAGTATTTGCCAGTGAGTTACAACTTTCTTTTGCTAAGCCTTTGAATTTTTTTTAGTGAGGAAGTTACCATAATATTATCTAGAGTCTCAATGAAATTATTAGGATCTGAATAGCAGAGGAGAGACAAGTTCTCTTTAAGTGGTGTGTTGACTTTATACCAACTTTCCATTTGATTCTGTATGCCTGAATTAGTCAGCATCTTCCCGTCTTCGTAATGGAGCCTTACTGACATTCTAATCCACTGCTGCAGGTTTCTGCATGTAAGAATAAGACAGTGTGTTTGGAATTTGTAAATCTGGCAGGCCAGAAATCCAGTGGCCTGTTTAAGGAAAATTTTAATCCCGGAAACTGAAGTTGTATAAACCATAATCAAATCAAGTCAAATAACAAAGATCTTCTGATTCAACTTTTAAAATATATCCCCATCTTACCTATCTATCCTCTATCTAGTGGTAGGAAATGTATCTCTTCACTGGAATCAACCAAAAGAAAGACATGCTATGTGCCAGCAGGCCATTGATGCACTGATAACTGAAACCTCTAAGAGAAGGAGACAAAGCCTGCCACAGCCTAGGCCAGAAAATCCTGTTACTCACTTCTGCACTTCCTTCTTTCTCCTCCTTATTCCACTGGAGTAGATTGTCACTGCAGGTTCTCGTAATCCTTCTTCTGGTGATTCAGCAGCTACGCTGAATCCCACCAACCTTGTTTGTAAACACACGTTAGCTCACAGGTAAGTGCAAAGTTTGGGTCTTGTACTTGATCACATCAGGTGGCAAGAGGTGGGACAATCCCGAGTCACAGCAGGAGAGATCAATGCTTCCTTGGTAAGAATTGCTGTATCATCCGTCTGGGGACAATCAGAGGGAGGGAGTATTTTCTCCCTTAACATTGTGCTAACCTTAATTCTCTGTCTGGAGGACTGTATTTAGCAGAAATTCACTTGAAAGAAGGAGGTAGAACAGCTCTGATATTGCTGGTCATGAACTTCACTCTGTTGAAATGTAACAAAAGCTCTTCACATCTGGATGCTCATGTACATACAAAGGTGGTGGTTCCAAAGAATTAGGGCAAACAAGCTGGAGGTGGAATCTGTCCTGTTACAAAAAATCTGTTCTGCCCAATCGTGAGAATATATGGGTCCACGTTACAGCCAATGCCTGCAAATCACCACCTGTGTTTCATTGAAGAAAGTGCCCTGCTCAAGCTCAAGTTCTTATCTTTCAAATGATGAAGAAAATAAAAGCTTATGGACATCATCAAAATTTTCCTTCTGTAATTTGAAATGGGATTAAAAGTAATTTCCTTGGTTTACAGCAATAGCTATAAAATAAGCCAAGCTGTCTCTTTGTTTGTTCTTCAGAAAAGTGAAACTCCTGAGTTCCAAGGAAGAATCAGAGACTAATGCCAAGACACCCCTGAGAGTCCTCCAGAATGATGGAGAACCACATTCCATCTCCCTAAATTGGGAGCATATTGTAGCTTTGCAGCATAGCAATAGGAGGTATCTTTTTAGGGCATGGCTTGATGTTGCAGAAGTGGCTGTGGAGCCTCCAAAATTTCTTGCCTTCCTCATCCCTTCCAGCTCCACAGGGCTCTGGAGAGGCAGACAAGATTCTGCAATGCTCACCTCCATAACAGTGCTGTAGGAAGCACTTGGCAGGATAGTGAAGTCATAAACATTCCGGGAGTTGAAGATCCTGACAGGTGCCTGTGTCACCAAAACTCAAAATTAATTTTGGCTTCACGTGATACTCTTTTTATGATGCATATATGATATGGGACAAGTGCTGGTATGGAATCACCCAGAATAAAACCGACCCTCTTGGGAATGACTCCATGTATGTGTGAGTGAGTGACAAGCTGTGACTTGTGCTCTCTAGTCTGTGCAGCACTTGGGAAATGTGTCCACCTTGTTCCTGGTCACAGTCCGACTGTGGCTACACTACGCGTCAGTGATCACTGTCCATCCGGCAGAAACTCTCTCCTGATTCTTGCATGAAAAAAATCACTAGTTCATTCATCACTCATCAGTCATTTTCCTCAGTGACTCATCATCTGAAAGTTTTGTTCCTCAGTCCCCCTTTGTAAGGCTGGTAAATAGCATGTCATTCCAGCAAAAGGCAGAGGGGGCGGCAGCCCATCTGGACCCTCAAGTTTGATTTCGTATTTATGAAACAGCTTAAATGTCAGTTTGAGTGAAAAACGACACCTTCTCCAGCTTCTCACATTAGTGCCTGTGGCTGCTGCTGAATGTTACTTTCTTTTATTTAGTTTTTTTTAAAGGCAGCTTGTGGCTTCCTACTTGGCTCCTCTAAGGCGGGAATGGAAAGAGGAAGCATGGATGGATGGGAGGATGGACGGACGGTTGGATGGATGGATGCGTAGCTAGATGGATGAGGCCACAGTTAAATATTCTCACCAGAGAGGAGAGAGACAGAAATTGGAGAAAATGAAATAAAAATCAAATAGAAGAAATATTTTGGTTTTTATAGGGAGTTTTGATCAATTGAGAGGATCTTGAGACATTCTTATGTTATTTTCCCTCTATATTTTTAGATTGAAAAAGTAAACATAAAAATTTGGAAAATAAAAATTTCAAGAAATAAGTCATCTATGATTTCACCACTTTAACAATTGGTATGACCATTTAAATACGTTTCCTCCAACTAATTTTTTAATGTACTTGTAGTTCCTGAACTTAATAAAATATGTATATGTAGAACCTGGGACTCTATCACAGCTCAGGATTTTAGGAAAATCTTATCTTGGACCCAAAGGAGGCTGCCTTCCCTAAGGAAAATGCAAGTAAGGTCACCAGTGAATGCCTTCAAGGCAGTTTCTATATGCCCCCTGGGAGTTTAAGACAGCCTCATTAATGAGGAGTTTTCCTGTTGCCGGGAGGCTGGGGAATTTGTACAGCATGGAAAATGACCTTGTGATGATGTATGTGGATTTGCTTGTTCAGGTGTACACCTCTTACCTGGGGCTTTAGTGTCCCCAGAGCACACTGACAGAAAGGGAAAAAGAGGGCTCACCTCATGCTGTAGCCTCAGTAGTTCTATCAGGATGAATGAACTGCCTTTCTTCAGACATCCACTTGGGGGAAGCCTCAACAGGGAAGAGAGTTACTCCTGTCTTTTCCTAGACACATGTGCCTTGAGAAATAGAAAAAGGATTAGCTGCCTTCATGGGAGATTTTAAGAACTTTTTAATGGAAGGGAGAGTAGAGCAGCAAAGTTAAGGAGCAGGTGGAGCACAGAGGAGGCAGTGGCCCTGGCAGCAGTGATATGAGTGCCGAGAATACAGGGACCCCTCTGGTGGTGGAGAGAATATAGCCTTGTTCAAAGTGAGTGCAGCCTTACTCAGCCCTCTCCCCTTTCTAGTGCTGGCTTCTGGAAGAGCCAGACAAGAGGTACTAGCTATGAGAGGTAGCGGGAGCCTCCTCCCTGCAGGGCTGCCCCACTAGGACTCAGAGGTCCATCCTGACTTGCCAGCTCCATTGTACCCACAGACTGTGGGTAGGAATAGCGCCAGGGGTGCAGACAGATTCAGTGGTAAGCACTGGCTCACAAATCACTGGTGGAACAGTACTAAATTTTGGTTTTCAGAGGTGTTTTTGTTTAGAGGTATTTGGATGAGAGGGAAGGAGATACTTCAGCATGTTTAGACATGGAGTTGACTTTGTCTTTCTCTCTTTTTTTTTTTGTTTTTAGACAGAGTCTTGCTCTGTCACCCAGGCTAGAGTGCACTGGCACTATCTCGCCTGGGTTCAAGAAATTCCCCTGCCTCTGCCTCCTGAGTAGCTGGGACTACAGGCGTGTGCCACCACACCTGGCTAATTGTTTTGTATTTTAGTAGAGATGGGATTTCACCGTGTTGGCCCGGATGGTCTCGATCTCCTGACCTTGTGATCTGCCTGCCTCGGCCTCCCAAAATGCTGGGATTACAGGCATGAGCCACTGCACCCAGCCTGTAATCTCAGAAATTTTGTCTTTCAAGAAGGAAGTCACCATTGTCCTGCAGAGACAAGGTGAGTGGGAAGGAAGGAAACTTCATCTCAGTTCATGGGCTGGCGGTGAGATCTTTCAATACCAGCACTTTCAGAACTGTTCATATGTACGTTTAGACTGGGGCTGAACGTATTTCAAACTAAATTAAATAACTAACTGGAGATAAAAATGCATTTCTTTATAATCCCTGTTTATTCTTCCAGGTTTTGTTTTACCCTTTCATTTAGATTTGAAATTAAGTACTGGGTTTTTTTTTTTTCATTAAAATTATATTTAAATATTTACCCAATTGACACTTAGCCTTAGTCATTAATTTTAATGGCTATCATTTTGAAAAAATATTACTTTCTGGATAGGCCTAGTTTTATTTAATTACTTCCCAGTCATGGGTCACTTGGTTTGCTTCTAATTTTTGCTGTTATAAACTGTGCTATGGTAAATATGTCATAGTTTATCTTCCTCTCCCACCATCACATTTTGAATTTTTTCCCTGGGCTGTATTCCCAGAAATGAAATATTTGAATCAAAGAGTATGAATGAATGTTCTTGACCTCTTGGTATATATAAGATGAAAGGCCACGCACACAAAAAAAACGAACCCAGGAAGAAAATTGGCTCCTGGAAGTTTCCTGGTGACAAGAGAAAAAGAGCATTATGAAAGGCAGCATATTTGATTGGAAAAGGTCTGCACAAAGGAAGAGAGAGAGAAAGAGAAAGTGCACCTGGCTTATAAAGGACAAGGACAAGCAGAAAGCAGAGTGCAGCAGTTCTGATGAATGAGAGAAAGCCATGCGCTTCTGCTGTTCTGCACTGGGACACACAGGGATCCAGTCCCCAGGAGCAGGCAGCACTGAGGCGGAAGTGGCAAAGGAGCAATAAAAATAAAGGAAATCAGTAAACCCAGGGGCAGCTTTCAGGAGTAATAGAGACTCCTGCAGTTTGATTGATTTGTAAAGGCATGAATGGACAAGTTATTTATATATCCTTTTTTTGTGATTATAAAAATAAAATCTGTTCTGCAGAAAATTTAGAAAATATAGAAAAACGTAAGCAAGAAAATAGAAATGTCACAATTCTGGTACTAGAAATAACTGCTGTTAAGAATTTTACTTATTTCCATTCTGATCTATGTGCAGGCACACACACACACACACAACACAAACACACAAATGGAATCATACTGTAGATAGAGTGTTGTGGATTATTATAACATATATAGTAGAATGTATTTAAACTTCTCATATTATTGGCATTTATGTTATTTTTTAAAATTATGTTATACCTAGCAATTATGCTTTTACATTTTTTAAAATGTTTTTTAAAATATCTGTTCAGACCACATTCCTTAATTTAAATGATTGGCTCAAAGGACAAGGCCAACTTTCAAGCTCTGTGTAGGCCAATAGTAGCATGAGCACGGGGGCAGGTATTATCTCACCCTTGCCAACAAGGGGTTTTGTTTTTAAATCTTTTCAGGGGCTTCCTTTGAAGGCAGGGGATACCAATTTCCTCCTCACCCTCTATTTCTTTCCCCTGGCCTTTATGCTAAAATTAATTTTTTTTTCATGTAACAAAAAAAAAAAAAAAAAAGAAAACTTCAAGGATATCCAGGGATAGAAAAAAGATAGCTATAGCATGAATATGTGCTAGAATAGGACTGAAGATAAGTGGATTATGAAACTCAGAGGAGGTTGGTTTTGTCAGTACCTTGAATTATTCAAGAGCATCAAGTGACAAAAGAAGCTATCAAGACTTCTTGATCTTGTTATATTATGTGCGTGTGTGTGTGTGTGTGTGTGTGTGTGTGTGTGAGAGAGAGAGAGAAAGAGAGAGAGTCAACTTTGGTCTACAAAAGGAGTGTGCCTCAAATTCATTTTGGAAATGGGTGGAATATAAAACACAAAAAATATCTATAAGTAATTATCCTTGTATTTTTTACAAATTCAAAATCCTCTGGCTAACTAGCATTCTTGTTAGGAGGTCCAGATATTGGAAAATTCAACCATCATAATCTACCAGAGAAATTATATTTAGGCTTGTATATTAGTTTTATAACACTATTCAGAGCTATGCCTTCCATTTTCATTTTATAATTTTTGTTTCTAAGTCTAATATCAAGGGAGTGCTTTCTTTCTGAAATTGGTTGACTTTTCATATATAGATGATAGATTATTTATACAGTCTTATTTGAGAAATAGTTCTCTAGGACTTTGATGTAGAATACACACACACACACACACACACACACACACTCTCTCTCTCTCTCTCTCTCTCTCTCTCTCTCTCTCTTACATTTACACTTTCTCAAAGCAGCCAAGCATGACAGAGCTGGGGTTACTAACATGGGTCCCTTCTCACTTTTTTTCTTAATTGTTCACAGTCACCCTGGTTTCATCCCTAGACTTTGAATATAATTTTTATTTTATATTTATGCAATTTAATCTTTTAATCACATATCTCTTTGGACCACCACATAGTTTTGTGTCTTCAGGCTAAATCTGGCTTTTTTTCAGCTGCCTTAGACCAGGATAGTAAGCTATTCAGACGTGAGATGCTAAGTTGCTGATTACTATTCTTTCTGTCCTGTGGTGAAGGCATGACAGACATTCAGAGCAGAGACAGTGCAAAGTAAGGCTTCCTACCTTGTTAAAAAATATCCCCTCTTCTATTCCACTAATGACAGATTCATTTAACTTAGTGATTCTTAATCTTGTTCAGTTGGCAAAACAAATGGAGGAGGTAGTGTTCTCAGAAGAACTCCATGAAATATTGATGTACTTAATTCCATTTGCAAACTAAGAACACTTAAACCAGCAGAAAATATGACTGTATCATAAACTGCAATATAAAATCACTTTCATAATCATATAGGCCAAGGAACTAACGATGATTCTAAATTTTTCTGTTAGTATTAACATAGTAGTTAATAATTTGTCTTGTCCCCAACAGCAAAACTGTAGCAATAATAAGAAATTTAAGAAAACTGTTTTTCCATGGAACAAACAAATCGAGAAAATTCTCTTCATTGAAATCTTTTTTCGTTGTGAATTCAGATATAAGCAGTTATCATTATTTGCTTCCAGCAACAAAATACCTTGGATTAGCATTGCTTGAGAACTAGTAATTTGTTCTATTAACCTCTTCCTTTAAAATGGGGATATCCCCTTCCAGATTAAGCTGGGTTCCAGTAACACCTTAGTCTGAATTACTTTAATCAGATAATCACCTAATGTCTGTTATCTATTTACTTTTCTTTAATCTGTAATTGTGGTTTTCAAACTTAAAAATTTTAGCTGCATGTTCCTTAGCTTCAAATATATAACTGTTTTCTCATCTTTCAGAGAACCCCAAGTTCATCTCAGAGACTTTCTCTACTTCGTCTTCTACACCTTTATTTATTTATTTATTTAAATTAGTATTTCATGCCTTACAACAAATTATTTCAATACTTGGTAGTGTATAATGATGACAATCATTTATTTTTCTCATAAACCTAAAATTTGAGCAGGGCTTGGAAGGGAAGACATATCTCTGGTCTGTGTGGAGTCAGTTGTGGCAGCTCAGCTGAAAGGCTGGAGTAGTCACTTTGTTCACTCACATAGCTGGTAAGCCAGTGAAGGCTGCTAGCTGTGAGCAGTGGTGTGCTGTATCGATTTACAAAGCTGATTGTGTGCATCTGTTTCTTAAATTCATTTCAATGGTATCATGTTTGTAGTCTGAAATTAGTCATAATGGAGGTATTTATTTACACCATGGAAATTGACAAATGCTACCAATCAGAACATTCCCCCGCCCCACTCTAACACACAATCTCACCAACAAGAGTTGGTGGTGAAACATTTAATAGTGTATCACTAGTGGGATCTTGGCTAGGGTTGAGAGCCAGGGCCTCAAAGTTGCTCCTTGTTGGTGATCTTTTTTCTTGTCTTGTCTTTTCTAAGAATTGTTCTTTGTTGTCCTTCCTTCCTTCCTTTCTTTTTCTTTTCTTTTCTCTGTTCTTTTCTTTTTTCTTTCTCCTTTTGTCCCTTCTCCCTTTATCCCATTCCCTCTCCTTCCTTCCTTCCTTCTTTCCTTCCTTCCTTCCTTCCTTCCTTCCTTCCTTCCTTCCTTCCTTCCTTCCTTCCTTTTTTCCCTCCTCCCTTCCTTCCTTCCCCTTCCTCCCTCCCTCCCTCCCTCCCTCCCTCCCTTCCTTCCTCCCTTCTGTAGAGATGGGGTTTTAGCATGTTGAACTCCTGACCTCAAGTAATCCACACACTTTGGCCTCCCAAAGCGCTGGGATTACAGGCATGAACCTCTGCACCCAGCTTTTGTGGGCCTTTCTATGTGGCCTGGGCCTCTCCACAGCAAGGTGAC
Source organism: Alouatta palliata (assembly GCA_004027835.1). Lineage (NCBI taxonomy): Eukaryota > Metazoa > Chordata > Mammalia > Primates > Atelidae > Alouatta > Alouatta palliata. The sequence continues at coordinate 9,529 of PVKV010018008.1, read as the reverse complement.
CTGGTTCCAAGGATAAGCATCCTTGACAGAGGGCTCATCGAGCAGAAGCTGTATCATCTTGTATGGCGTATCTGAACTAATAGAGTACAACAGGCAGGACACTCTATAATTTAGAAGTCATAGATTGTCCTGTTGAGTCATAGAGTGTCCTATCTGTTGTCATCTAGTTCAGATAGTCACAAAGACCTTCCCAGATTCAAGGAAGAGGACATAAACTCTACGTCTTGGTGGGAGAATGATAAATTATGGATAAGCATGTGAAACCAAAAATTTTGTGTGGCCATTTTTGGAAAATACATGCAATCTGCTACATCATTTTGTCCAATCAGTCAGGCATGGATTTTTTTGCTCAACATGCTTTAGAAATCTGTAAAGATGATTCATGTAGGTGAAGAAAGGGCATGGGATAATAAAAATTGTCATGAGCTGTAGCAGTAAAGTGGAGGAGGTGGCAAGGTACAAATACGCTCATACACGGAGGCAAGGCTGCTCAGTTTGGAGTAATAAATTTGTCTTGGTAAGTACAGAGTACTAAAGCTAGCTAGGTATGTTATGGCAAAATTATAGGTGACCTCTGTATTTGTTTCCTATTGCTGTGTAATAAGTTACTACAAACTCAGTGGTTTAAAATAACACAAATTTATTATCTCATAGTTTCTGTAGGCTAAAGGTCCAGCATGTTTTAACTGGGACCTCTGTTCAGGCTTTCTCAAGGGTGAAATCAAAGTCCTTACCTGGGGGCAGTGACCTGTTTCTAACATCCCTCCACTTTTGGCAGAATTGCTTTCTTTCTGGTCGTGGGATAAGGTCCCCATTGCCTTGCTAGCTGCTGGTTGGGGCCATTCTCAGCTCCCGAGGCTGCTCTGAGGTCCTTGCCATTTGTCTCTCTCCATCTCAGCAACAGGAAACCTCCCTCAAGTTGACACTCTCTGACCTCCTGTGCTGAGACCAGCTGAAGAAGCCTCCCTGTCTTTAAAGGCTCATGTGATTAGGTCAGGTCCACCAGGATAATCTCTTTTCTAAAATCAACGGTGCCATCTAACATAACCTAATCAAGGAGTAAAAATCCATCAAGTCCACAGTCCTGGGGATTATTCTGGGGCTGTGGATCAGAAACCTTGGGGACCATTTTAGAATTCTGTCTACCACAACCTGGAACAATACACTGAAGATCCTGTCTTCCTGAGTGGTTAATGAAACTGGTAGTGTGCTGTCCTGGTGACTTTTAGTGTCATTTAAATTATCCAAGCCTTAATTTATTCATTTGCAACACACACACACACATGCACACACACACAAAATATTACTAATGTTTCTACCCTACAGGGCTGTTAGGGAGCTCCAGTGAGTTAGGGAGTGTAACAGCGTTTTGGAAAATGTAGTGTTTTGTTGATCTTTGTGTTGAAGAAGCTCTGCTTGTTAGAATCCTATTCTTTCATTCAGTCTCAGTTCAAATTCTATGTACCCCAGCCTTCTTCATCTTTTCAGTAATCCCACCGTTCCTTGGTCTCACCTAACATTTTATCTGGGTGTCTTTTCTTGTGATATTTTTGTATACTTTTCAATTAGTGTCATCTTATTTTCCTTTTTTTGCCCATGAGTTCATTGAGGACCTTTGCATTACTCACAGAATATGTGAAAAGCCTGGCATAATGCCTTCATAATGATAGGGGCTCTTTAAATATTAGAGTGAAGAATGAATGAAGATGAAATTGCTGGGATAGCAAATAGCTACAACATGATCTTTGGCTTAAAACATCATTTCAGATTACCACCAGAGTGGGAGCTCTGTGAGGGTATCACATATGACTTTCTCTAGCCTTGGCACTGTATTCGTCTGCTGTAGCCTAATAAATATGCAATAAATGAGTGAACAACTGCTGTCTCTGTTGTGGCTGTAATGGAAAAGGGTTCTTTGTGATCCAATTCCATGGCCTCAGACTGCCATATCCTGTTCCCTGTCACCAATGTAAATAGGAACTGTAACTCCTATATGAAAGATGTAGCAGGGGTCATAATCATAGCTCTAGTGGCTGATCACACCTCTGTGTTTTGACCTCAAAAGATCAAGAAGCCTGGGTTCTGGTGACAATGCCATCACACCCACATCTGTCCCCATTCCTGAATACTGATATGGTCTTTCTTCACAGGAGCTCAGTCTTTCAGCAGGCAGCAACCTCAGACAGCTTTCCAGGAAGTTTCACTTCCCACAGACTCAGGGCTTTTTGTCCCGGACAATCTGGATAAAAATGCCACAAGGAGACAGTGTCAAAAAGGAAACTTAGAAATCACAGTTCTGCATTGTCTATAATAATTGTAAATCCAGTAAAGGTGGCGGTGAAGTGATAAAAATAGCAGGGTTATTATGTTCATCTTTAATGCATTTAATATAACAATAGATTATTTCATTGTCATTAAATGAAGGGAAAGTAGGAGGATCTAATTCTATCTCTAGATTCCTTAATAAGTACTTCATTGTCAGTGAAATCATTTGCATTGTTCAATCCCCAAATAAAAGAAAAGAATATACAGTGGCACGTACATTCACAGAGAATGGAGGACTGTGAATGGACTTCAGGCCCTGGTGCACAGTTAAACTGCACGTAGGAAGAAGGTTGGTGATGAACTGCTATTTGTTCTGAAATGAAGTGCTTCACTGTGGTGGAATCAGGGAGGTAGTGTTTTGGCGAGATGGAATTGACAAAAGCTTCACTTGATCCACCTCCTCACACCCCCATGAACGTGTGATTTTGTGGCAGGATTTGGAGATGAGATTTTCTACTGTATGGGCTTCTTGTCAGGATGAATGAAGACCCTGTGTTAGCGAGACTGCAGTAACTTCTACGGCCTGTAGGAGGAGCGGTTGCTCTAGAAGAATCACCTGCTGCAGGCTCAAGGCGGGACTGCTTTCTACTCTGGGCACAGCACAGCGCAGTTCTGTGAAATCTGCACTCAGGGATGCCTAATCGAAAAGCCCCGATACAGATCTTCTCATGCTAAATCCACAAATCCTCAGTATTTGCTAATCAGCCATTAGCAATCAGTTCGATTGATAGGCAGAGACAAAACAGACTCACAGGAATAAGGTTACATTGCTGCTCAAGTTTATAGCCTGAAAATTTTTTTTTCCTTGCTTCATTTTCCCTTTTTCTTCCTTGAAGTCCTTAGAAATTATAAACATAAGGGGTTTAAAAAATCGTCCAGGATCATGGGTTTGTCAAAGAGTTAAAAGGGAGAAATTTGAGATTCACATAAATTTAATTTCTTATTTCTGAAAAATAAATATTGAACATATGATTAAAAACATTATATTAATTCTATGCACTGTCCAATATGGTAACTGCCAGCCATATGTGACTATTTAAAGTTAACTTTAAATGAATCAAAATTAAATAAAATTAAAAATTCACTTTCTTGGTTACACTAGGCATATTTCAAGGGTTCAAAAGCTGCATGTAACTAGTGGCTACCACGTTGGAAAATGCAGATGGAGAACATTTCCGTCATTCTAGGAAGTTGTACTGGACAGCACTGGGATAGAGAAAAAGAAAGATAAGTAGGGGCTGATGAGAAAAGGAGGGAAATTTAATGTGGAGAGGTAAGGGTCGGGACAATGGTTTAGGTCAGCTGAGAGGGAAAATCGAGAGAGCCAATGAGAATTTCTCAGTCAGATGGACACACACTGAGGGATAATAAAAGTCAGCTAGACTGGCATGACTACAGATTGCAGTACACAGACAGAGACTAAGAAGAAGACTTTCAGAAAGACGTTATAATGTATAGAACTCTATGATTCCATAGAAAATGGTTTTTAAAACATGCCCCATTTTTTTGTTTGTTTGTTTCAGAAAGAGGGCTTCAGCCCAGGCTGGAGTGCAGTGATGTGATCATAACTCACTGCAGCCTTGGACTCCTGGGCACAAGCAATCCTCCCATCTCAGCCTCCCAAGCAACTAGGACTGCAGGCACAAACCACCATGCTTGGCTTAACTTTTAAATTTTTGGTAGAGATGCAGTCTCGCTATGTTGCTCAGGCTGATCTCCAACTTCTGGCCTCTAGTAATCCTCTCACCTCAGCCTCCAAAAGCACTGGGATGATCCACCATGCCCAGCCCCAGGCTGTATTTTTATAATTATAGCAAAGTGTATACGGATAACATTACCTCTTGGTACTTTTCATGTTATCAAGATGAAAATAAATTAGAGTTTCTCTTGGCTCATAGACTACAGATTACCTGTACCTAATCTATGCAATGCCAACTCAAATCATAGGGAAATTTTGAAGTCTTTAGATAGTTATTTTGTCCATACAGTATGAAACCGTTAGATTGACTTACACCTGCTGAGTTAACAAATTATCTTTGTGCCGTGTGAGTGCATTTGAAGAGTCATGAGACTAGAAGTGATTACGAAGATAGGCTTGAATAGGAACTGTATTAGGCTAATGTTTACCTTATATTGAACATTCTTAGGAATTTGGATTTTATAGCTACTCTGTCAAACCACTTTTTTTCCTAGCTAACTAATTGTTGTTGTTTTTGCAATACTATGTACTCATTCCTTTTTATTTATTGTTTGATGTCTATTGAGAAAAAGAAAATTGTTTTTGCTGTTGTAGTCTATATCACATTTCTTTGAACTCTAAAGACCGCAAGGGGAATAATAACATTGAGGGTTGGGGCTTCCATCTAGCCCTTAGCTTTTCCTTGTAATCTCTGTTATACTTACTGAAGTCATTTGTCAGGTAAGGCCGGCAGAATTTAACTTTTACCTCCTTTTTAATGTCCAGTCCACAATATTATAGCACTAGCAATTTGATTCTATCATTATTTTTCCTGGCGTGATTAGGCACTACATAATTAGCTCATGATAACATACCCCAACCCCCAATTCTGATAATGCTAGTTAGAATGCAGGTTTATTTAACTTACAGCTGGAGAAAAACCTGGCCTGAGACTGTGAGCTTACCCAGAAAAATGCATGACAGTTCAGAAGTTTTCTTGGTGAATATAGAATCAGAGCTGATATCCTCAAGGGACAGTGCTGTCAAGCCTTGGTAGCTTGATGAATTGTCTCTCTCCTCCCGGGAGATGCTGCTGTCTGAAGAGCCAGAACATTTCCAGTCCGAGCACCCTCATGCCGGAGCAGAGCAGGAGAGAGACAAACCCCCGCTCCTCAGCTCTCCTTTTTTTTATTATTATTATTTTTTGAGATGGAGTTTCGCTCTTGTCACTCAGGCTGGAGTGCAGCGGTATGATCTAGGCTCACTGCAACCTCCGCCTCCTGGGTTTAAGTGATTCTCCTGCTTCACCCTCCTGAGTAGCTGGGATTACAGGCACCCGCCACCATGTCCGACTGATTTTTGTATGTTTAGTAGGAACGGGGTTTTGCCATGGTGGGCAGGCTGGTCTCAAACACCTGAGCTCAGGTGACCTACCTGCCTCAACCTCCCAAAGTGCTGGGATTACAGGTGTGAGCCACTGCTCCTGGCCAGCTCTCCTCTCTGATGGCCATTGTCATTTGCCTTTGTTGTCACATCAGTGCTTCCCTTTTTCATTTAGCACCCTTTTGTAACAGTTTACAGTTGACAAGTTTACAGATTACTTTTAATTAATTACAGTCTAGGTTGGCTACCTTCTAGTGACATTTAAGGAAGCATTATAAACTCATTTGGCAGTACAACTCCAAATCAACTTGTAGAATAAATTTCTTCTGGGGAAGTTTTTGTTTTTGGGTTTTTTTTTTTTTTTTTTTTTTTTTGACAGCTTTTCATTCATTCACTTATTTCCTTATTTAGTATTTACTAATTCCTACTCTTGGTAGACATCAAGAGAAGCTCATAGATTATAAAAGTGAAGACTTCCTGATTTTGCAGCACTCATACTCTGGTTTAGAAGTTGACTCATAAACAAATAATTCTAGTGTTGCAAGTTTTATAGTAGAGATAGGTACCAATGGTTTGGGGAACATGAAGGAGGAATTGGCTGAGTTCCTTGGGGAGGACATACTTGTAGACTTCATTTGCTATGAAATATCTTCATTGATCTTGCTTTTATTCCTCTATTTTGGGATTAACAACCATAAAAGTGATATTGTGTCTTGGGCACTTACCATGTAATAAATAAATGTTATCTAATTTAATCTTCATAACAGTCCCCTGAAAAAAGATATGATATCTATTTTATGGAGGAGAAAAACAGTACTCTGAGTGGATAGGTACTTGCCCAAGGTCACCCAGTTAGAAATGGGTAGAGTGGGGCTTGTATCTCAATTCTCATGGCCACACCCATGTTCACCTCACTGTATCACATGCCACCCACCAGCCATTAGCCTTCTGATTATGAACTCTACCAGCTGGAATTGTAGGATAAGGTGTACATGATTGGCTGGAAAATCCCCATCTATTAGGCTTGAATGAATAGATTACCTAAAGCTGAAACCCTCCGTTTTTAGAGGCAGACACATTTAAATTGTGTTGTGAAAATCAGATGATGAAAATTGAAATAAATATGTTGAAGTGATGGGGAATGGCAATTTTAAGAGAGACATAAGAAACATGGTAGGTTTAATAAATGCTGAAAGCATTTGTGAGATCCTCAGAAGGATACTGTGTTTGTTGGGTGAGTAGAGGCAGGACTGGAGACAAAGTTGCCTGCTACAAATGCATCTGTCCCACCTGAGACCACCACGGCCCCAGTTCTCTCATCTCAATTAGGCTCACTCTGTCTGCTTTCTTCATTATCTCATAACCAGCTAGTTTGATTTGATCACTGAAGCTAACACAGTAGGTTTGGGCTTCCTGCAAATCAATTTACATGCCTAATGTGAGGAACTTTCAGTTGCATTTAAAGGGTATATTTTGGAAGAGCACTGTGGGCCTTTGTAGGACTCACCAGAGAATCTCTTATTTCCTGTGAGCCTGGATTTCCTCATCGGTAAATATTTGTTGCTTTGTATACCTTCCATGGTAATTCTTGCTTGCTGCTTCCAGAAGCTAATGCCTTATGCCCTTCTCTTTATCTTTTTGGGTCTGGCTCTGTTGCCCAGGCTGGAGTGCAGTGGTGCAATCACACCTCATGGCAGCTGCGACTTCCTGGGTTCAAGCAATCCTCCCACCTCAGCATCCTGAGTAGCTGGGACTACAGGCACATACTACCATACCCGGCTGATTTTTTATTTGTTGTTTTAATTTTTTAATTTATCTCTACAACCAATGAAAAAGACCAGCATGTTGCCCAGGCTGGTCTTGAACTCCTGGGCTTAAGTGATCTGCCCACCTTGGCCTCTCAAAGTGCTGAAATGGCAAGTATGAGCCACTGCATCCAACCTTTAAAAATATATTATTATTCTTATTTTTGAGACAGGGTCTGTTGCTCAGGCTGGAAGGCAATGACACAATCATAGCTCACTGCAGCCTTGAACTCCTGAGCTCAAGCTGTCCTCTCACCTCAGCAGCCCAAGCAGCTAGGACTACAGGCACCACCATACCTGGATCATCCTTATTTTTATTTTTAGTTTTTTGTACAGACAGGATCTCACTCTGTTGCCCAGGCTGGTCTCAAACTCCTGGCTTCAAGTGATTCTTCCACTTCATCCTCCCAAAATATTGGGATTACAGGCGTAAGCCACCACGTCTGGCCTCCTTTGTCTTTCTTTAATGTCCTCTGCTATCCTCTCTAGTCCTGACTGCCTCTTGGCCATCATTTGCCACAAATGGGAAGTGGAGCACATGGGTAAATCCTTCCCTGGTGCTGCCTCCAAGGAAAAATTCCACCATTTACAGGGAAAGATTGGAAAAGCAACAGAAGGTACCCAGCATTTCTTTCCCTTCAACTTCCACTGCAGGTTTTGGGGGACCAGGGGAAAGGGAAGGGATTTCATTCACAGGAGTACTTGCCCAGACAGCATGGAGCAGGGGATCCTATTCTTTGACAGGCACACATACACCCCCTGCCACCCTCAGCATATACACACAGGGACTGGAGGCACCATATCTGTATTTCAGAGTTCTCTGGGAAGAGTTTAACACAGAGGGGAGAGATACAACATAGCAATCTGACTGTCCCACCATGCCTCTGCTCCTCACAAAAGGAAAACATGAACATGGGGCTAAGGAATTCCATTATATTACTCCTTCATGCATCTTCAGTGAGAGTTTGGTGAAAGCTTGGATGTGTTTGTGGGTGGAGCCTAGGGCTTAGACTCAGGAAAATGTGAGTTCTCTTCCCCGCTTGGTCTTTTGCTAGCTCTGAGACCCCAGCCATTTATATCATTTCTTCCCACCTTAACTTCCTCTTCTGTCAAATGAAAATAGTAAATTTTTTTTTTTTTTTGCCTTGACCTGGTGAAGCTAGTTTTAGATAACAGGTTGAAAAGCAGATTGCAAATTCTAATGCACTAAACAAATACAACACAGCAAATTAAAGAATTATCAGTCCTCTCTCCACTCCTGTTTAGTAGGAACCAGTCCTGTAGGAAGGATACAAAGGAAATTTGCCTTTCCTTTTCTGGGCCTAATCTGATGTCTGCAAAAAAGGTAGAAAATATGTGTTGAAAAACATTTGCTAACTTTGGGGCTCAGTGGGAGTTTATTAATTCTAATATTTCCATACATTTGGAAGGCAGCACAGTGGTTAAGAGCATGGGCCTCCAAGCCAGACATCCTGGGTTCAAATCTCGGTTCTTATGTCACCTTAGCACATCTCTTGACCACTCCATGCTTCAGTTTTTCTATCTGTAAAGTATGAGGATAACAGTAGTAATAGCCCCTCGTAGAATTGTTGTAAGGGTTAGGTGAATTAATATATGTAAATCAGTTAGAAGGCTGCCTGGTATATATTAGCTTTCATTATTATTACTACTGTGTCCCTTGCACCTTTCCCAAGATGTTTATGTATTATATTTTTTATTGTCATCTCAGCAACCTTGAGCTGCGGCAGCCACATTTCATGGGCAAGAAAACTGCTGCAGCCACATCTTTAAACTCACGCGACTAATACATGACAGCACTGAAGCTAGTGTCCAGGGTGCTTTCCGATACACTTTGACTATTGCCCTCTTGAAACTAGGAGAAACGCTGAAGACTTAAATGATAGTCAGTCTATTTAGCAAGTATTCATGACAACTTATTGCCTAGCTAAGAATCAAGACTTTGGATTTGTAATCAAAATTTTTAAGTGGTCTTAAGAGTTTCATTAAGTCATTAAGTGTGTGAAATTAACTTCTATACTAGGTAGCAGTTTTAGATTTAGTGGTAATAATCTTAATTTTTTTTTTAGAAAAACCAATATTATTCTTACTATTTAAAATTTGCACCCCACCTATTTCCAAGATGCAGAGTGAAAATAGGGTTATTAGTTCCCTCAGGGGAGAACGTGTGTATATATATATATATATATATATATATATATATATATGTATATATATATACACAGAAATAGGGTATTCAGAAATAGGGCATTCAGGGAGGTACCTGTAATTAAAGTTAAAGACTACCTCTTTCTCTCTCTCTCTCTCTCTCTCTCTCTCT
>PVKV010018007.1:0-46014 GCA_004027835.1 Alouatta palliata | reverse complement strand
AAAAAAAAAAAAAAAAAAAAAAAAAAATGAATTTAGAACAGATTGCTAAATCTCTTTAGGTGCTTCAGGAAAACTGATTTCCAAAGGAGTTACTTGTTTCTCGGATCTCACCTTTCAAAGTCATCTAAACCTAGAGCTATTTCATTTTAATGACAGTAATCCTTTGATAACCTTTTAAAATTGTTCCATAAATACTGACGTATGGTAAGTTTTTCCATGTTTTACTTAAATGGATTTGATAATGTATATCTTCCCAAAAGAATAAATTTCCCTTGGATTTTCAAATTTATTGGCATAGTGTTGTATATATATGTACTTAAATCTTTATCAATTGTAAACTTTTCTCTTTTTTCTTCTTTAAAAACACCAGTGACATGTCTCTGGTTTTTCTTCCTTAGTTCTTTCTTCTTTTCATCCTTAACATCCAAGTGCTGGGGTTTTATATACATTCCGTTCTTTTCTCTTTAATGCTTTCATGTCTGCCTGTTCTGTCTGCTTTCCTCCGCACTACCCTTGCCCCATGAGAGTTGAATGTTGACTGTTTATTTTATGTCTACTTAATTGGTTTCTGAGTGCAGCTTTGGCTGAGTCTAGCACAATACAAAATATAGTGTGATGATTTTGGTTATTTTTAAACCTACTTGTAAATGACCACAATGTTATTATTTCTCACTACTCTGGAATTCTACTTTTCGTTTCTTTTTCGGTCATTGCTTGTTTAGGAAAGAGTTTCAAATGGTAAGAAACTGATTTTTTTTCTTTTTGTCTATTTAACTTACATCACTGGGGACTTTATTCCTCCTCATTTTATTGCTGTGGAGTCAGACATTAGAACTTTGTAATTTTATTTTTTGCCATAGATGGAGGGTTTTACTTTGGGCATGAGATATAGCTACCTTCAATTGAGATGTTTGATCCGGGTGCTCTACTAAGCAGTTTACATGCATTCCTCGTTTAATTCTCACAACAACCCTATGAGGGGTGGGTACTGTTGTTTTTGTTATTAAGACTTGATAGTTAGAGAAACAGAATGGGAGAAGTATATAACTTACCCCATTAACCAGGCAGTGGTGAGGTCTAAACAACAGCCTGCCCCCAGAGGCTGCAATCTTTACTTCTCATTTCTATGAATATTTGATGGGTATTTTTAAAAGGCTAATAACATCTATACTCATTTCAAAGTTCAAATGTACATGTTTAACCAACCTTATTGATTATGTTCAAAACCTTTATTATTGACAAAAGCATTTGAAGCTCCCATTACAGTGCTAGGAGTTTCTGCTTGTTTCTAAGCATAAGGGACCTCGAAGGTATATATTCATAGATTATACCCTTATTGACATAGAATTACCCATTTTACTTGTTTTTCCTTCTTTTCTTTCTTTCTTTCTTTCTTTCTTTCTTTCTTTCTTTCTTTTTTTTTTTTTTTTAAGAGATGGGCTCTCACTGTGTTGCCCAGGCTATCCTTGAACAAGCTTTTCTTTTTTGCCATACATTTTGCTTTTCATAAATATTAATCTCCTACTTTATTTCACTTATTCTTAATGTGTGTTTGTCTTTTATTGGTTTTCTTTTTTCTTTTTTTGGATGCCATTTTGTTTTAGGTTTATCTTTTGTAACAGCAACCGAATACTATATTTTGATTTTGATTTTTTAAGCCAACCTGGTGGTCTAAAGTTTAATAGACTGTTAGCCTTTTTTTTTTTTTTTTTTTTGAGGCTTGGTCTTGTTCTGTCACCCCCGCTGCAGTGCAGTGGTGCGATTTCGGCTCACTGCAATGTCCGCCTCCCAGGTTCAAACGATTTCTCCTGCCTCAGCCTCCCGAGTAGCTGGGACTACAGGTGCGTGCCACCACACCGGCTAATTTTTGTATTTTTAGTAGAGATGGAGTTTCACCATGTTAGCCAGGCTGACCTTGAACTCCTGACTTCAGGTGATCCACCCGCCTCAGCCTCCCAAAGTGTTGGGATTACAAGCATGAGCCACTGTGCCTGGCCTCTTAGCCATTTTTATTTTTGGTCTGTCATCTAATTTTTAATGTCATTCCATTTTTCTCTTGCTTTTTCCATCATCTTTCTTGTACAGATAACATACTTTGTTTCACTTTGTTGATCTTGTATTCTGTTGTTTGCTTTGTTCTCCGGTTGGTTAAGAAAGTTTGTTTCTTCTAATTCAACTAGTGGTAAGTTTTTATTCACAAAAATTCAACAAAAAAACGTAATAGAGAAGTATTAGTTTAATGCCAAGACTAAAAATAAATATATTTTTAAATGAGGAATTAATATCCTTTTACTTTCTCTCACCTGCTTTCTGGTTTTGTTGATATTATCTGGAATTAAACACATATTGTTAAATATTAAAATGTAATGATCTTTCAAGAACTTTTCATCAGCATAACCATATTTACACATCTATTAAACTGTATACCTGAAATAGTTTTAATGCTTCCTGCCATTTTATGCTGTAATTTGAGTTATTTTGGTTTTTTTTTTAGAATAGATCTTCAAGCAGTTTTTCAGGAGGTTTATATAATTGAAATATCTTCTGAGCCTTTTTGTGCTTACCTGAGAATTACTTTCTGTTCCCTTCACAGGAATTGTAAGTTCATATTGCAAAGAATTCTTGTTGGGTCTTTCTTTTATTCTTTAAAACTCTGTATGTGTTGTTTCACTGTGACTGGTTTAGTGTTGGCAAGGAGAAGCTGGAAGCCATTCTGATTTTTGCTCATTTATTATGTTGTATCGATTAGGATACTGTAGCGAAAAAGACGTTAAATTATTGAGCAAAATACCTGGAGAGGCCATCTAAGTTGGCTTCCCCTGGCCCGGCAGCTCTTTCTGACCTTCCTCAGCACCATCTTCGGCCTCTGTGTTTTTCAGATGCATCCTTTTCCTTATGTGGTTGCAGGAAGGCTGCTATAGCTCCATGCACATGATCGCTTTCAAGGCAGGAACCCGGGGGCCAGAAATGGGCTTTTCTTGAGTGGCTCTCTGCTCTTAACAGCAACATAAATGTCTCCCAGAAATCTCTTCTAGTACTTTCTGTTATAATCCAGAGGCCAGAACTACATCATGGCTATTTGTGACTGTAAAAGAGGCTGGTGACATAAGTTTGTCGTAGGCCAACCGAGACTCGCCCCTGGGGCTTCACAGTTCTCCCAAAACAAAATCTGTAAGATGGGAGCAAGAGGGACGCTTGTTTTTTTTTAATTGCCCAGAAGAGTGTGTGCATCTTCAGGCATACATGGAAGGCTTCCACAACGGCATCATAATAGAGTCATGAGAACCAAACATAAATAGAGTAACTGTTGGTGTTAGGAGCCATATACCAAATACCTTCTCATTCTTTACCATAACATTCCATTCTGTCTTCAAAAAGAAGTTGATTTTCCCCCCAAGATTCCAAAAGAATGCTGTTATATTTGACATGAGCAAAGTTTAGGAGAACTAGACAAATTTCCCTGGGTTCGCCTGGAGAGGGCATGAACAAGTCATGCCCAGACAAAGTTGGGTGTCCCTGTTATTTACGTGAAGTGCCAGTAGGCCAGGGCCAAGGGAGGGTTGAAATAGTGACTGTTACTTCAAGGTGACATGCTTACTCTTACTCCATGACTAGATGACCTGTTTACCTTTCATCTTTGGAAAGAAATGAAGCTAATGCAGCCTTTGATTACTGGTAATGGTAGAGTTCAGTGAAAAGCTGGTCTTTTTTAACCACAGGCCAAAACAGAGCAATTCAGTGTATCTGAAAAGAGTGGTACCCTACGTGGTGGCTCACGGCTTAATCTCATACTTTGGGAGGCTGAGGCAGGCAGATCACAAGGTCAAGAGATTAGGACCATCCTGGCCAACGTAGTGAAACCCCATCTCTACTAAAAACACAAAAATTAGCTGTGCGTGGTGGCATGCGCCTGTAATCCCAGCTACTCAGGGGGCTGAGGCAGGAGAATCCCTTGAACCCAGGAGGTAGAGGTTGTAGTGAGCCGAGATCGCGCCACTGCACTCCAGCCTAGGAGACAGAGCAAGACTGCCTCTCAAAAAAAAAAAAAAAAGAAAGCGGTGTTCTAAAACGTCATCCTCCATAGAACTTAAACTTTTCTCCTGTCCACTTTGGACAATCAGAACTGCCCAGTGATCACACAAACTCCATTATCTGGCCCAAGTTTTGTGGGGAGAACTGCAAGAGTAGGGTAGGAAAGAAAACCAACTGCCTGAGTAACCCCTAAGAAGGGTACTCTAAAGGTTTCACCATTTTAAGACAGGAGGAAGGAGATAAAAGTGAAAGCGCATCTCTTCGTGGAGCAGTGGAAGAAAAAACTAAACCCTCAGACAGCTTGGAAACCAGAGCTCACGTATCCAAGGGGATGACAGTGGGCACCAGGAGGCCGAGGGGGTTACTGTGGTTACTCCAGCAGGACAAGGGGTGCCACTTGTTCCAGGGTACTAGCAAGGGGAAAGAAACGGAATGTGTGGTGTTCACATTGTTCGATAAGCAGCTTGAGCCTCCATCCAGAAAAGGCAGCTTGTCCTCTGGCATCAGGAGGAATCAAAATATAAAGGACGATAATGATTTGATCTCTGAAATGACTCTAGCCTTAAATGCTAAGCGGGACCCGGCAGCTGAAGTGCAGCACTTGGAGGGAGGGCATGACGGGAGAGCTCAGATGGCTTCATGCAGGGCTGTTATTTTCTCAACTTTCAATAGCTCTTGACTCTTGAAAAAGTTTTCAGCTAAAATTTAGTGTCTGTAAAACTGGAGGCAATAAAGGGCAAATGGTGCTCTTTGAATGAAAAAAAAACATTTTTATTCCATCAAACGATGGCTGGCTGAAAGCTTCAAGGGTAAACCTAATGTTTTCTCCCTTCTGGTGGAGAATACTCATGTATTCTGGGCAGCATTTTCTGTGGCCGCTGCCGAAGCAAGAGGAGTGTTTGCTGAGCGAAGAGTGTGTTTGTGGATTCTCCACCTGGCCCGGGTGTGCATGCGTTTTTTGCCTCTAGAACCCTTGGCTTTTCAAGGAGATTAGAGGACTTCAAAGGGTATATAGTAAATAAGATAGGCTTGAGTTTCTTGTGTCATGGGGAGGATAAACATTTTGTTTTAGAACATGCTCCCGACTCCTATGCGTTGCAGAATGCCAAAGCCTGCTGTATGCAAGAAAGCGACTTTCAACTAATAACTTTTGAAGTTAGACAAACCTAAGGTGATTAATGGAGCTTATAGAAATCTCTTGCCAACCAGATTTTTAAGAAGCTTGATTTCACAAGGGTCCTGCAGAGGTTCTAAAATGTCTAAGGATTTGGTTCTGTTTAGTTTTGAAAGACCTCTATAGAATAAACTCTGTAACTATTAGGACTGATCAGAAATTAGTTGATTTGGTGGAATGTTATGCCGTAATCACTGTGTTTGGAGGATTATTAAGAGTGTGTTTTGATTAAATGAACATTATATAACAGCTAGTGAACATTATTCCATTTTGCTTTTTTGGGGGGGCTTCCATTTCCAATTTACATTCAATCCCGTGGCCTGCCTAGACTTTCTATAGACTCCATAGCAACACATCTTGAAAATGTGAAGCTGAGCATCTTGTTTGGGATGGGCCCTAGTGGAAGTACCCTGAGGTTGAGAGATGCATCCCCGGGCCAGTCTGGGGTTGGGGAGAGGAGGGCCTGTTTCCAGTGCCCATTCTGCATTGTGCTGGATCAGACTCCAGCTTGGGCTAGATCTTATTCTCAGCCTGGTCATGTTGAAGCCTTGTTCCCAGTGGCTTAGCCCTGACTCTGTATGTGTCAGGCTTCTTAATCATGATAGACTTTGAGAACACTGAGTGAGCTGGCCCGCTTCATGCATGATGACCACTGGGGGTCAGATTATGGTAGAGAGGGGAAAATGGGAAATCAAAATCTGGAGGAGGCAGAGTTTTTGTTTTTAACATCTGTGCTTATATGGTCCATAACCAGAGTTCTAGATCTAATTACAAAGCTCTCCAGATGAGTCTAATTATGGCTCCATATTAGAGAACTGTTGCACTAATAACACCTCTTACTCTTCTGTGTGTTTCTTAAAATGAGGTCTAAGAGCAACCGGTATAAGCCTTGCCTTCAGGGGCCTCTTCGAATTCAGATTCCTAGGTATCCCCCAGACCTACTTACTCAGAATGGGAGAGGCAGGCAGGGCCCAGGCCTGTGCATTTTCATAAGCTCCATGAATTGGTCTGATGCTCACTGAACTGTCAGTGCTTTGTAATAACCATTAGTCTGTGGCCTTAAAGCAACTGCCCTTAGCCCAGAAGCAAATCAGAGTCCTGAATGAGGAGCATGTGCCTGGCCTGTGGTTGGCTCCAGCCTGGCCGGAGCCCCAGCTGCACAGCAAAGGCATATATGGACATTTGGTGTCCATTCTGTGTCCATGGGCAGGTGCATCAGGCTGCCAGGACAGTCACTGGAACAACAGACCCACCTGCCCACCCTTTTGCTTCTTTTGAAATGGGAATCACGTAAGCATTTTCTGTGGACGAGGACAAGGGCAAGGAAACAGAAGGCATTCACTGCCTCCATTGCCTCACCAGCTCTGTCCAGACCCTTCATCCCAGCATCTTGAGGTGCTAACACCCTCCGCCTGCTACCGAGTATCTGCATATGAATGAGGAGATGGGCTGGCAAGCAACAGAATCTATTTTGATATATTCCTTTGATTTTTAAAACTTCTGACCCTGCTGGCTAATTTAATGCCCCAACAGGCTCTCTTGGCTTATCTCACCTGGCTGATAGGTACACATGGAGACTCACAGACTTTCAGGTGCTGGGTTGGCTGGAGAAAGAAGGGTCCAAGTGGCCACAGGCTCCCTGGACTGCTCCATCTTTCCGACCATGTGCAGAGGCAGGTGCCTTGGCCTGGCTCAGAGGCAGGGGCCTTGCAACCCTCCTCCCAAAGTTAGGGGAGCCAGTCATCACTCCCGCAGACATTTCTCACCCTCCCCATTTCACTCACCCATCTCATGGTTGAGAAAACTGGCTCTGTTTCTCCAGCTGTAGAATTTGCTTGGATTTT
Source organism: Alouatta palliata (assembly GCA_004027835.1). Lineage (NCBI taxonomy): Eukaryota > Metazoa > Chordata > Mammalia > Primates > Atelidae > Alouatta > Alouatta palliata. The sequence continues at coordinate 38,964 of PVKV010018007.1, read as the reverse complement.
TAACCATTTTTCCTTACGTAGGGTAGCTCAGATCTGCTCCATGACTGAAGAAGGTGGAAAAAACAGCAAGGTGTAAACCTAAACAAAGCAGCAGAAAGGAAATAAGGAAAGTAAAAGAAAAAAATTAACAAACAAACCAACCAATGGGGAGTACTATATAAAGCTTCATCTTTAAAAAATATAAATCTCTAAAAATGCTGATTGATAAAAATAAAGAAAAAACAATATTAGGTATTAAAAAGCAGATATAACTAAGATCATAAGAAAATTAGAAGTATACTTTTATGCAAATAAATTGGAAACTTAGTGAAATTGATAATTTTCTAGGGAAATTAAGTTACCAGGATCTCTTAAGAAGTAAAAAACATGAATAAGTACAGACCATCAAAAGAAATTTTCTGCAGTAAAAAATTTGCCTTCTCAAAATTCACAAGGCTCAAATAGGTTTGCATAAAACACAGACTGTTTTAGAGAATAGAGGAGGAGGAAAGCTACCCTGTTTCCTTCAGTAGTACTATGAAACCAGAAAAAGAAAGTATAGGAACAGCAGATTGTTGACCAGTTTATGGTTATAGACTCAGAAAAACCTAAACAAAATCCTGGCAAATCTAATACAAAATACACACACACACACACACACACACACACACACACACAGCCAAGAAGAGTTTATTTTAGGAATGTAAAAATGATTTAATATCAGAAAATAATGTAATATACCTTCTCAGTGAATTAAAGGAGAATTAGCTGTAGATCATATTAATGGATGCGAGAGGGGAAACAGTGAAATTCAGCACTCGTAAGGGAGTTTCCTTTACCTGGTAAAAGGTATCTGTAAAACGTCTATGGCAAACACAAAGCTTAATGATAAAAATCTACTTGTGTTCAATTTAAAGATAAGATAAAGGCAAGGTTGTTTTTTTACCACTTTTAAAAATTGTATATTGTCTTGCAGGCCGTAATCACTGCCGTCTTAAGGCAAGAACTGTGAGATGTGTAAGGAATGGAAAGATAGGAACAAAATGTAGATGTATTGATTTGTGGGAAATGTAAGAGAACCTGCAAACTGACTATCAGAACACATAAGAGAGCACAGTGAGGTGTTGAATACAGAGTCCACATAGAAAAACCAGTATCAGTAATGGCTAATTCAAAAATGTAATAGGAAAAAAGTCTCCTTTTCACTGTAGCAAGCAGAACTGCTAGATACAGAGGAATAAATGACACCAAAGATGTGCAAGACTTTCAAGGAGAAAATTAGAAAACATAACTGAAGGACATTTTCAAGTGTCCAGTGTTATAGAAATATTAATTTTCTTCAGATTAATCCGTAAATACAGTGCAGTATCATGGTTTTTTCATGGAACTTGAAGTGCTGATTCTTAAATTCATCAGGAAAAGCAAGTGGTCACAAATACCCACTGAAGTCTTGAAGAACAACGCATAGTAGGAGCGTTGAAGAATTAATTACCTGTAGAGCCGCAGTCATTAAGGCAGTGTGGTATGGGTGCCGGGTTACACAAATAGATGACCAGAATAGAAATGGATATAAATAAGTATTTAGCATGACAGCAGTGGCATTACTAATCAGTGATGAAATAATGAACTATTAATCCATGCTGGGACAACAGATTACCTACACAGAAAAAAAGGAGATTATGGATATCCTTCATACATATATGCATGGAACTTGTATACGCCCATTTCTCTTCTGGTCATCTATTTATACAACCCTGCACCCCTATCACATTGCCTTGATGACTGTGGCTCTTCCGTGAGTCTTCATGGCTCCTAGGGCATGTGGCCCTACTGTGCATTGTTCTTCAAGACTTCAGTGGATACTTGTGACCATTTGCTTTTTCTGATGAATTTAAGAACCAGCTCTTCAAGTTTCAAGAAAAGACACTGTATGACACTGGACTGAATTTATAGATTAATTTGAATAAAATTAATATTTCTATAATACTGAGCACTTTTAAATGTCCTTCAGTTGTGTTTTATAATTTTCTCCATGATATACATGGATATATGTAATCCTTCAGTATGTATGAAGGATATATAACCTATTATAACCTGTTAAAAGCATTTGTAAAAGTTTAAACTTTTGAAAGAAAATTTACAACAATATATTAATGACCTTCGGTTAAGAAAGCTTTTCTTGAACATTGTTACCCCTGGATCACAGTTTGAAAACTCAAAATTAAAAAAATATGTTTGACAAAAAGCATCATAAACAAAATTAAAGCATCTCCAGAGATTTTTGCAATGCCTCTGGCTGACAAAAGATAATGTCCAGAGTATATAAATTCCTGCAGCCAAATGATAGGTAAAACCTAATCAAAAAGTGGATAGAGAATTCGAGTAGATAGTTAACAGCAAAAGCAATCCAGTCAGCGCCTAAGCATGTAAAAGGATATGTGGGCTCTCTAGTAATCAGGTACATGAAAGTTAAAATGATGACTACTTCATACCAATCTGGTTGGCAGAATTTTAAAACATGGTGATACCTAGGGATGGTGAGAATACAGAGCAGTATGATCTCATGCATGTGTGGACAGGAGTGACGCTAGGTCCAGCCACTTTTGAGATTAAGCTGACTATGTCAAGTAAAGTTGAAGAGGTTCATAATTTATGACAGGTAGTGCTCCTGTGAGTAGATAATACAGAGGAGCTTTCTCTGCTATGTAAAAAGACAGCATCCACTGCAGCGTTGTTTCTAACAGAGAGAAATTGATAATCAGCAGGAAAGGGAAAGCGGTATAGCAGTGAGGATGAGTGAAATAGAGCTGTGTGTGTCAAAACAAATGCACCTCCCAAAAAGTGAAAACACCAACTCACAGCACAGTGCCATCCCTACAAACTTCAAATAGATGCAGAAAAATGCTCGATATAACTTCTGAATGTGTACATGTGTAGTTTATTTAAAATATACATAGTAACAATGAAGCACCAAATTCAGGATAGTGATTGCCCCTGGGGAAGATGAGGATTGAGGTAAGGGCTGTAATTATCACCTGTCATCCTGTCATGTGTCATTTTATTTAAAAAAATTTTTAATCAAAGGCCAGTATTGCAAAATATTAAGACTTGGCAAGCAAAGTGGTACGTGGATACTTCTGTAATACCTGTAAATTTTATGCTTGAAATATTTTACACACATAAATACACAGTGATGTCAATTACTGCCGAGAGGCCACAGGACACTGATTGTGTTGGTGAATTTGTTGCAGTCTAAAACTTGCTCCTCATCTTTGCAAACCCAGAAAGTTTTTTTGTTTTTGTCTTTTTGCTTAGTTTGTTGCCAGCAAATCAAAACTGGATTTGTCTCTCAGGGGCAGACGCAAACTCAGTTTATAAATTGAATGTATCCAGAATGCCAGTATGATAATTTGTAAATACATATCACAGCAGTCGGGACTTTGGAAATACCATGACCTTGCATGATCCCCACGTTGTTTGCCCTTGAGTTTTTCCCCAGGAACCTGAGCCACAGCCCAATGCCTGCTCATAGACAGACAGTTAGACGTAGCTGCTATGGAGACCAGCATTTCGAAATCCCATTGCCAGCAGATTTGCTCCTCTATGGGACTCCAGTCCTGATCAGAGCACACAATTCCCTTAGAGGGACTCCACTGGCAGTGCCTGTCAGCTTCAGGGAGGGACCGAGCACACCCACCCCTTAGCCCTGGATACCCAGAAAGTGCCAGCAGAGGCTTGGCATTGTTTATAACTTTCCTTTTTTATTTTTGAAAGTGCCTCTTTTCCATGTCTTCCATGATAGAATCCTGTCTTTGTGTAGGCATAAACTCATGCTAACTTACCAGTTAAGTTGTGTAGTATTTTCCTTACAAAATCTGAATTACGAGGGCATTTCAGGGAGATGGTGCGTATTCATCCAGTCAGTTTTCTTTCCTGTGACCCTCTGTTTGGTCTTTGTGGCTATCTCATAAGAAGTGTGGTCTTGCTGTTGGCCACATCTTGTAGAAACGAACTGTCTCTCTTAAAGAGGGTTTATTTAAATGTGTTTCTCCATCTGCTCCCACCTTTCCTTTCCTTTTTTTTTTTTGAGACAGAGTCTCACTCCATCACCAGGCGCCAGGCTGGAGTGCAGTGGCGGGACCTCGGCTCACTGCAACCTCCGCCGCCTGGGTTCAAGCAATTCTCCTGCCTCAGCCTCCCGAGTAGCTGGGACTACAGGTGCGTGCCACCACGCCCAGCTAATTTTTTTGTATTTTTAGTAGAGACGGGGTTTCACCATGTTGACCAGGATGGTCTCGATCTCTTGACTTCGTGATCTGCCCGCCTCGGCCTCCCAAAGTGCTGGGATTACAGGCATGAGCCACCGCGCCTGGCCGTTACTCCCACCTTTCCATCTACTGAGTCCTTCTTGCAGGCCTGGGAACCCTTCTCCCTTTAACTGACAGTGTATTCTCTACTCGGAGCCGCTGCTGCGTGTGGACTTGGAAGGTGTCTCAGAGCCCGTCTCATCGGCTGCATCTCCAAGTTACTAGAGAGAGCTCCACTCTACCTTCCACGTCCTGATGGCAGTCACCATTGACACACAGCTGCCAAATGCAAATTATAACCCCCCATTTATTAAAGTGACCGTGTCAGTTTTCAGAGTCTGTTTTCACACATTTTTACTTGGTGTTCCCAATGATCAGGCAAGATTGTAAGGGGCGTTTTCACAGATGAGGGGTGATGTTGGTTGTCTCACATGACACGGTAACCAAGGTTACCACACCATGAGCCCTTTGCAAAAACACTAGGCCACCTGGGGTGAGGGTGGAGCATGGCCTGGGCGGGGTGGGGGGGGTAGAGTAGGAAGCTATTTCTGTATTCCTCCTCACCCCGTGAAACAGCCTTCTATGTTATTGGACGGAAGCTGTAGCTTCCCAGTCCAAAGAGCTTGCGTTTGGTTATTTCATCAATTTCTTGACCGAGGCCAGGTGTAATATCTGCCCTAAAGACAGATTTATTCGTCCACCCTGAGAGACTCACTGAAAGTGTGGTGGTTTCGATTCACCAGTTTTCTCAGTTTCCAGCTAACCAAGAGTTCAAGTACTGAGAGCCATCTAATCTCAGAGAAATTTAAAGCTAAATAAAGGATTTCTCAAACAAATCTTTACATGTCCAATTTTTAAAGCCTTCATTTTACTGAACAGGAAGTTTGCAGAATGACCACGTTAGCACCAGAGCCTTGGACCCCAAAGTGAACTTAAGCCTACAATGTCAGCCCGAAACCCCTCTCACTCTTCTCAGAGTCACACTGCTTCTAGCCGGCATCTTATAGTAGAACAAAACGTACTGCCGACTTCAAATAAACTAGTTTCTACTCAATTCCCAAAGAAAGCTCAAGTATGAAAGTGCCCCTGGCAGCCAACTCCCCTGTTGAGTTACTATATTGGGTGTTCTTTCACTAGCTCTGGAGTAGTGAAGACTGGCTGGCAGGGATATGGCTCTTTAAATACAAAATTTATTCTTTTTCTTTTTAAAGACATTCTTCAAGCGGACCCCACCTTCTTGGCTCAATGTAAGGACTTATTATCTAAATTCATATACATGCACACACTCACTCTTAACTCTGGGATGTAAAATATTTCTTAGTTTTTACTTTTTCTCTCTCTTTGCCATAAAAATGAGATCCTTCTTAAGTTTCCTGAATGCCAATTCCTAGCAAAACTTGATGCCTTATGAATATGTAGATGAATTTTAATAAAATCATACGAATGCAGCAGCCCTGTGTATTCTGAAAAACGTTTCCCGAGCCCCGTGAGACTTCCAAACGCTCCTGGAAGATGAGGCTTCCTGCAGAGAAAAGGAAAACGAGAGAATAGGACATGATTGGATCGGTTCCGTTTACTATGATTTAGCATGAAAAAATGCTGCCTATGTCTCTCTTTAAATTTTCATATAGCTGCATAAGCCCACGTTCAGTAAGTCATTCAGCCTAGGTCTGCTCAGCTCAGCAGTTCCCGCTGTGTTAAGTGGGACCTAATTGTAGAGGATAGCTGCCTCCTAAATGTGGAGTCCTTATTTCATTAGCATTACAGATTGGGTTCTTGGGAATGACATTCTTTGGTAATTTGTTTACAGTTGAAGCCTTACAGATTCTCACTTCCTTAATCTAACAATTGGCTAATTCTTAAAATTGGAAAGAGAAAGAAAAGCCAGCCTATCAGTCTACTTGTCAGGAAAGGCTTAGCTGTCAGGAGCTCTAATGAGGTACGATATTAATTCCAGACTGCATTTTCCCCCCAAACAACAGAGGACCGTCCCCACCCCAACAACTAGTATATTATGCAATTTCTCATGATTAATTAAAACAATAACTACAATAAACAAAAGAAGCCCATTTTGTGATTCTGACCTAATTGCTTTTTAATTGCACTGCTTTTCATGTTTATTTTCAGAGTTCTCTTCTCTGAAGTAGTCAGGAGGGAAAATGAGTGTCTGCTGAACACTTTCTCTAAAGGTGCGGCCATTCATGTGGAATTGCTGGTCATTGTTAGGCAGTTGCTAGACCATTCTCTTTAGTTCTTAACTCCTTAAATGTTTTTAGCGATGGCTGAGTTCCAGATATATATATTTTTTAATCTGATTTCCCATTTGAGACAGATATTATATCTAATTTTGGGGGCAGATAATTCATGGCTCTGGTAAACCATATTAAGAGCTACAGAACAAAAATTTTTTTTAATGTATTGGTCCCATGGAAGGTATAAGAGTGAAAGGAATGTTTCCCCTTCCCCTCTGAAGGTTTGAATCTTTATGTCAGCTACAACAAACTGACCATAGACAGATTAACCGAAGAAAAGACACTCAAATTTATTAATGTGCAAATGTACACAGGAGCCACACAAAATACGAGACTCAAAGAAGGGCCAGATGGCTGAAGCTTAAATACTCTCTTCATAGGGGAGAGGTAAGTGAGGGATGTAGGCAATTTTAGAAGAGTAAATGATTTTTAGGGGAGATGATTAGGATGGAAATGCAGACAATAGCCCGGAACAGATTTCTTCCAGGGTCTTAGGGAGGTGGCCAGAAGTTATGGGAAGGTAAGGGACAGAACTGCACTGTGAACAAAGGTTATTTTATCACGCAGATGAATCTCTCAAGTAACAGTCTTTAGAAGAATAATTGAAAGAATAAGTGAAAAGTCTCTCCAGGAGTGGGGTCTTGGCGTGGGCTTTTAGTTTCTTCTACTATATGAGTTAATCTCTGGTTAATGTAGATTCCAGAGAGCGGGTCCAAGACAGTTGCACATCTTCTGGATGCACTTCCCACAGTCAGAGAACTTGAGAGAATTGAGAGAAAGTCCCTCTCTGTGCTTCTGAAAGGAAGTTGGAGGGGGTGAGGAGGAGAAGATCAGAGAGAGAGACCTTGGTCCTGAGGCTTATTTCTGAGGTCTGTGAATCTCCTTTTTTCAAAGTAGGTAGCATGCCAAAGCAGCATAATTTGGGGTATCATTTTCTGAGCCCCAACAAAGATTTTCTGCTTCTTCAATACTGGTGGCAGTGTGTTGAACTGCTAGAGTTGCAGGAACATGGTGCAGTTAATAAATGCCAGCATGGAGGGAACTTCGGCATGGGACAAACAGGCCCCTCTTGCTGGCTCACAGGCAAGACTGCTCATCCTCACCACCCCAGGGCACCAGACGTCACCATTTAAGAACTGTTTTTCTGAAGCCAAAGCCCCTTTTCCAAGCTGGTATCAGTAGTATTACCAATTTAGTAACTCTGAATGCAGTCAAACGAGAATTCAAGTGTTTCCAGAAGTCCTCACGGGCCGTCAGTCCTGCCCAGGTGTGGTGTTCTCTGGGATTCTCTGGGAACATTGCTCTATACTAGGGTGCTCTTCAAGTCGGTAGACCCTGCCTTGAAGGGTTCCTCTCGATGAATTCTCCTGAACCCAGTAGCTTTTACTGCTTATTTCTAGTGTATGATACTTTAGCATCTTCTCCCTACAGCCATCAGAGTCTTATTTTTTAAAATGACTATTCTGGCCAGACACTGGCTCAGAGAGGAGGCTGAGGTAGGAGGATTGCTTGAAGCTGGGAGTTTGAGACCAGCCTGGGCAACATAGTGAGACCCCATCTCTATAAAAATTCAAAAAATTAGCTGGATGTGGTGGCACACCTGTAATTCCAGCTACTTGGGAGACTGAGGTAGGACCATCACTTGAGCCCAGGGGATCAAGGCTGAAGGGAGCTATGAACGTGCCACTGCGCTCTAGCATGGGTGACAGAGTTGGACCCTGTCTCAGGAAAAAAGGAAAAGCTACTTACTGTTCTTCTAGTCTTGTATCTGCCTGTAGAGCTCAAATTTGAGAAGTGCCATATTGAAATCTGCTCCTGCTTTACAGGTCTGGCCTCTGAATCAGCTTCTGTGCCGAGGTGATCCCAGGGTTGTTCGCTACGACTCACAGGAAAAGGAGAGCTCAGGCAGGCTCAGGGTCCCCTTGACTGTACCCTCACTCCACCTCACCACTGCCCCTTGGGGTATTTGGGGATGGCCTTCCAGGGCAAGGGACATGCATCCCTGCTGCCCAGGGTAAGGGAAAACCACAGGTGGGTCTGCTGTTCATGGTGAGAGCCAAGTTCCAAATATCACAGGAGTACCACATGCTTGTAGGCAATGTAGAAAACAAGAAAAGAGCAGTGGCACACAGTTGGTTCTGCCCCTGAGAAATTACGACTGCAAACTGTGAAAAGCGCATCTCTAGAGGTGTATCTGCATGAAAGGAGACATGGGATTTCACTGTTTTAAAACACGCTTTTTTTTGGCCGTGTGAGAAAGATGTTCTCAATATGTTACTTTTCGCCGAAATCGCTCATCTCTCAGAACGTAACTCCAGTTGTGTTTTTCTGTTTCCTTATGTCCCGTTGGCAGTTCATCTCCGAACAGGCCAGGAACTTCTGCAGACAACAAGTTAATCACAGTATGTCTGTCCCGGCGGGTCAGTCTGCTTGTTCTCTCAAGGGCTGAACAAGCTGTGGCTGCTCTGGGGGTCATTGTTTAGAGGGCCATCTTTCTCTTTCTCCAGGTGTCAGCGGAAGCAGTGGCGGGTGGATCTGCCGGCCACCAGCGTGGTGATCACGTTTCACAATGAAGCCCGGTCGGCCCTGCTGAGAACCGTGGTCAGGTGAGGCCAGGGTAGCACCTGGCAGCCAGCTGTTGCATCTTATGGGAGGTGTCACCTGTCAGGGGTGTTAGACACTAGCTATGCCCCAGGCACAGTCAGGACAGGGCTGTCAATGGCGGCTGCAGACAGGATTACCTGACTGCTGAGCACAGGGTGCAGTGGGTAGCTCCTCCAGCCAAGGATTAGGACCAAAATATGATAATTTCCTACCCCAGGTTTTACCCCTAAAAGGCCTATAAACTTTATCTTCTTGTCTTTTCTTAGCGTGCTTAAGAAAAGCCCACCCCATCTCATAAAAGAAATCATCTTGGTGGATGACTACAGCAATGATCGTGAGTATCGACACTGATTTCATCCCTGTATCTGGCTCTTCTCTGGGCACCAGCCTTCCTGTAGCGAGGGTGCTAACGAGGTGTGAACAAGCAAGAAATCAGACCCACAGACAGAAGACATGCCTCTGTGATGCCCCAAGGAGATGATCAGCCCTTAGGTGATGGAGAATGCTGGGGTTGAATGCAAAGCTCTTTATGAACTCCAGGTTCAAAATGCTCTGCTTCTTTGCTTTTCCTAGCTGAGGACGGAGCTCTCTTGGGGAAAATTGAGAAAGTGCGAGTTCTTAGAAATGATCGCCGAGAAGGTAAGACTCTTCTTAATTCTATTTCAAGACAGTTGAATTCTGATTCTTCCTGAGCCCAGTAATAACATAAAGAAGTGCTTGAGCTCAAAGAGCAATTAATTTTCTAGGTTTTTTGTCTGTCTCCCTCTACCAGAGCCACTTGGGAGACTTCTCTCAGCAAACACAGGAAGGACATTAAAAGCTTGACTAATTGAAATTATTTGTATATTAGAGCAAGGGTTCAAATTACATTTTTATTTATGTATTTAGAAAATTGGCTTCTTTCTTTCTTTCACAATCTAGGAAATCTTATCAGTCCCTTGAGTACAAAAGTTTAGAAGAAAAACAAAGATTTAGCAATAAGAAGTTGAATGACTCCATGCTCCAGTCATCTGATAAAATAACTGGGATTCAGGTTTGACAGCCTGCTGAAGGTGAACCATCCAAAATGGGGAGAGAGTACTGCAATTATATGCTTATGTGATTTTGCAAATGTCAACCTCAGAACCTTCTGTCGGTCTTATCTGTGCTGGAGCTGAGCTCATGAAGACTATTTTATTGGCAGTTAGAAGACACACTGTAAAGGAGGAAAGTATTACATTGGAATGTCTGGAAAGGAAGCTCCGATCACAATGTAATTAACATCCAGTATGTCAGTGCTGTTAGAGACCCTGATGGCTGGGTTGTTAGCTCCTCTATGGTCAGGAGAAATCTTTCAGTATAGGAAAATCATAGAGCTTTGGAACCCATGCCACATTTGCTATTTAAGGCTGACTGTTGATCCAGGAGTGGTGATTATATTCCTTAATCAGTGCAAAACGCTTTCTTCTCATTACATATTCAGTCCAGGAGTGAAGGACTCAAGGAGTGAAGTTTTTCTTACCGAGAATCTGATCAACCAACACGGTAATTGAGTCTGTTAGAACACAACCATATTTTAACCCGCTAGGGTCATCAGCCTAGACATTCAATGTACATGAGCAGTGAGATAAGCCTTGCCTTCTAAACAAGCTCTGTTTGCCAGACTCACCTCAGTCCACCAATCCTAGAATAAACCAAAAAGGGGGCAGTTTGCTGCACCCAAGACAGCCTTCAAAATAACTATGAATTAAAACCAAAGTATATGCCATCCCACCCCATCATCTGGCACAAGCTTTAAAAAAAAAAAAAAAAAAAAAAATGGGGAAAGAGGCAAGAGAGAGATAGTATTAGCACTAATCACTTACTAGCCTTATTCAACAGTGTCTTTATCTTTAAACTGCTTAGAAATCAGAACAATGCTTCTCAGTATGAACTTGTTACTAGAATGTTCATTTGGGTTGAACCCACACTGATACATTGTTTCAAGGAAGGCATGAGAAGAGTAGGCTGTGAGAAACCAGATTATGGAAAGCCTATATGAAACAGCTGACATCTGTAGCAATTGAATAAGAAAATATGCACACACTTGCACACATACTCATGTATGTACCTGTGTGTGTGTGTATACAAGATCCCATCTACTTAAGCATACACACAAAGTGCTTGTGATGATGCTACTAGATGACAAAGTAAATTAATTGCCTAAAATATTATGGTAGTGAAAGAGCAGCCTTAGGATCAATGTTCTGTGGATTTTATTGTGCATTGATTGGTAACCTAGCAATTTATTAGAAGCACCTAGGGAGTTTAGGACCATGTCTTGCCCTCATTCACAGTTGAATAGAAGCATCTGGATTTCTATGGGTGGGGCATGGGCAGCTGCATTTTTAAAAGCTGCTAAAATGATTCTGATTTACAGAGGAAGTTGAGAGCCTAGTTCTTTAGTTTTACAGATGGAAATATTAAAGCCTAAAGAGGTTAGGTGGCTTTCTCAAGGTTGTACAGCTATTTAATGACAATAATAGGACCCAAACCATGTTAATAATGAGTTAAATATTTTTCTCTGCATTTATGGAGAAAATCAAATGGTATTTCTCTTTTAATCTGTTAATATGGTGAAATACATTGGTTGATTTTCAGATGTTAAATCAGCTTTGCGTTCCTACAATAAGCCCCTTGATCATGATACAGTATCCTGGTAATATATTTTTTGTTAAGGATTTTTATACCTGTGTTTATGGGAAACATTGGTCTGTAATTTTCTGAAAATGTATTTTTTCAGTTTTGGTGTTAGGGTTTACTAGCCTTATAAAACAAGATAGAAAGTGTGTCCTTCTATTTTATTTTCTAGAAGAGTTTGTATAATATTTTAATTATTTCTTTTTTAAATGTTTAATAGAATTAACCAATCTGGATCAGGAATTTTCGTTATGGAAAGATTTTTGATAACTCAGTCTTTTTAATGAATATAGGCCTATTCGGATTTACTGTTTCTTTTTGTTTCTACTTGGTAATTGTCTTTCAATAAATTTTGTATTTCATCACAGTTTTTGTAGTTATTGGCCCAAAGTTGCTTATGATATTGCCTCTTTTTCACTGTTTGTAGGATTAGTATTACTGTTTTATTGATTTTGGTAATTTATATCTTATTTTCTTCATCTGTCTGCTGTTTGTTTATCAACTTTGTCTTTTAAAAGAACCAATATTTGACTTTTGTGTTAGGGTTTTCTAAAGGGACAGAACCAACAGGATAGATGTATATATAAACGGGAGTTTATTAAGGAGTATTGACTCACGGTCACAAGGTGAAGTCCCACAATAGGCCGTCTGCAAGCTGAGGAGCAAGGAAGCCAGTCCCCGTTGCAAACCCTCAAAAGTAGGGAAGCCAACAGGGCAGCCTTCAGTCTATGGTTGATTGTCCAAGAGGCCCAAAGCTAAACAACTTGGAGTCCAATGTTCAAGGCCAGGGAGCATCCAGCACGGGAGTAAGATGTAGGCCAGGAGACTAAGCCAGTCCAGTCTCTCTGTGTTCTTCTGTCTGCTCTTATTCTGGCCTTGCTGGCAGCTGATGAGATTGTGCCCGCCTAGATTCAGGGTAGTTCATTTACACGTGGTGTAATCATCGGTATGATTGGGTTTGGGTCCACTCTTGGGCTGCTTGTTCTCTATTTGTAGCATGTGCATTTTGCTTTTTGTGACTGTGTTCCTACTTTCTTGCCTTTTTTTGGATTCATTGATTTGTTTTAGTATTCCATTTGAATTATTCTTGTAGGTTTTTAGCAATGCTTTTTGTGTGTGTGTGGTTACTCTGAGGATTACAACGTGCAGCCCTAACATGACAGTCTACTTGAGGGTCAACATCATTCCACTTTAAATTTAAGAACTTCAGAATAGCTTAATTCCATTTCTCTTTCCTTTCCTGTGTACTATCGTTACCATGTTTTTCTTCTACATGCATCTTAAACCCTAAAATACAGTGTCACATTTTTACTTCAAATAGTATCTGTTAAATAAAGAGAAGAATATATAGATATGTTAAACATTTCCTATTATTCATTTTTAATGTCTTCATTTCTTTCCATAGATTCAAGGTTTTTTCTAGTTTTTTTTTCCTTTAACCTAAATAATTTTCTTTAGAATTTTTTCTCATAGGCAACAGAATCTCAGCTTTTATCTGAGGAATTTTTTCTCCTTTGTTATTGAAGGCTATTTTCTCTGAGTGGAATCTGAGCTGACCATTTTCTTTCGGCACTTTAAAGGTGTCACTCCAGTGTCTTCTGGCCTCTGTTTTTCTGTTTAAAATGTAGTCGGCATTCATACTGTCGTTCCTTTATATGTTATGGGTCCTTTCCTCTGGCTGCTTTTCAGATTGTCTCTGCATCTGTTTTTGTTTGTTTGTTTGTTTAAAAGCAGTTTGACTATGATGTGCCTAGATTTAGTTTTCTTTATATTTATCCTGCTCCAGGTTTTCTGATGTAAATTAAATACATAAGATGATGTTTTCCACCGAGTTTGGGAAATTACTGGCCTTTTATTTTTTCACATATTTTTTTTCTAACTCATTCATGAGCATCAGTTGCACATATCTTTTACCACTTGGTACTGTCCCATAGATCGCTAGACTTTTTCCCCCTTAATTATTTTCTCTGTCCACCAGATGGATCTATTTCTGTCGTTCCATCTTCAAGTTCACTGGTCATTCTGCCATTTCCATTTTGCTATTAAGAACAGTCAGTGAATTTTTCATTTCAGATAACTTCATTTTTAAGATCTAACATCTTTGATTCTTTTTTATAGTTTTTATTTTGTTGCTCAGATTCCCCACCCATTCACTCGTTAAAATTGTTGCCTTTGAGTTATTAAACATATTTATAGTAGCTACTTTTAAATCCTCCTCTGCTCATTCCAACATCTGGGTCATATGAGGGTGAATTTCTGATGATTTTTTTCTCTTTGGTCTGGTCCCCATTTTCCTATTTCTTCTCCTGTGTAGTGACTTTTTATTTTATAATGGACATTGTGGATGATACATTGTAGAAACACTGGATTATGTTATCTTTCTCTAAAGAGTATTGACCTTTGTTATATTGAGCAGTTAAATTACCAGATGCTGCTGCTGAAATTCTGTAGGCTTGTTTTTGTATTTTTCTAGGATGAGTTTGTTTTTGTTGTTGTTGTTTGTTTTTTGAAATGGTGTTTTACTCTTGTTGCCCAAGCTGGAGTCCAGTGGCATGATCTTGGCTCACTACAAATTCCTCCTCCTGGGTTCAAGCGATTCTCTTGCCTCAGCCTCCTGAGTAGCTTGGATTACAGGCGCGCACCACCACACCCAGCTAATTTTTTGTATTTTTAGTAGAAACGGGGTTTCACCGTGTTAGCCAGGCTGGTCTCAAACTCTTGACCTCAAGTAATCCGCCTGCAACAGCCCCTCAAACTGCTGGGATTACAGGCGTGAGCCACTGCGCCTGGCCACAAATATGTTTTTATGAGTCCCTTATTCACGATACATAGTCTGTATTCCTATATGTGGTCTTTCTGAAATTCCTGTAGAAGAACTGAGGTCTTTATGAAACACCTCGCACTTGGCAGGACTCAAATTCCAAACTTCGTTTTCTCTTCCATAGATAGCAGCTGAATTTCAGTTTTTTCTGCCTTCAAACTGTCGCACTGCATATTGGACTGGGTGCCTGTGTGGTTCAGGAGTCAGCCAAAGATTTAACAGGAGATTATTGCCAGATTTGGGGCCTATCTCCTTTCCAGGGTCTCCTCCTTCAGTTTCTAGATGCTAGAACTCTCTGTCATGGGACAACTCAAGCCAAAAAAGGCTGCATTGCAGTGGACTGGAGAGCATCCTCATGGGAAACACCATATAAACATGGAGCTCACTCAGTGTTGATTTTCTTTTAAGGGGTTGGATCCTGTCTAGTTTCTGTCTGCTTCTGGCTTTCAAATTACTGCTTTTTGTATTTTGCTCAGAGTTTATAATTGTATTGCAGCAAAGGTTTTCCCAATAAAAGCTGCTTTGCAGTTATCGCAGCCTGAAATCTTTAGTCTTTTTTCCTGTCCTAGCATACAGCCACATGGGAATCACTGAAAATCCATTTTGACTGTGGAATAAAGTACTTAGCAGACTCGTCCTTACGGACTGTGAACAGTCGCATCATCTTCACATAGAAAGCCCAGCATATGTAGCAAAAGCCATTTAGGACCACAACATCTAGGAATAAATATATTATTATTTTATTTCATTTCATTTTATTTTATTTTATTTTTTGAGACAGGATCTCACTGTATCACCCAGGCTGGATTGCAGTGGCGCAGTCACGGCTCACTGCAGCCTCAACTTCCCAGGCTCTAGTAATCCTCACACCTCAGCCTTCTGAGTAGCTAGAATCACAGGCATAGGCACAGGCCACTACCAGTGGTGAATTTTTGAAATACACTATTTACAATGATACTTTGTGTCATAATGAAAATGCACATTATTAACAGATCACAAGTATATAAATTGTGTAATTTGACCAATAGTATAACTAATTTTGTGTAAAAGGCAGATAGCAGGGCTTTCCAAGTTGTATTATTTGGTTGCTGGTAAGTCCTAGAAGACAGAGATATTTGCAACACTGTTACAAATATCACTACTGAAATCAACACCATTGGCACTGGAAGTATCTGGGTGTCACCTTCCTCAGCCCAGTTAGTTAGAAAACTGTTGCTGTGTCAGAGGAATGTAGTTTTAAAAGTTCCACATTGGCCGGGTGTGGGGGCTCACGTCTGTAATCCCAGCACTTTGGGAGGCTGAGGTGGGTGGATCACCTGAGATTGGGAGTTTGAGACCAGCCTGACCAACATGGAGAAACCCCATCTCTTTAAAAAAAAAAGAGGTTCCACATTTTGATTACTTAATAAAGGAGACTTTGGTGATGTAAAGCCCTTTTTCAGAAGACAGTAGTTCTAAGAACATTGCCTTTCCAGTCATCCAGTGTAACTATTGAAATAAAAAGTTCTGACAGTAATCTGTCTTGGTAACCATGGGCCGATTTTGATCTCATCCACCAAGTTTGCAATAACCTTTGTGCCCAGCAAACAGGCTGCAGAGCTGCGAGCAAGGAGCCATCGCCGGTGGGCACTGGGGTGTACTGGCTCCAGGCTTCTCTCTCCTGACATGCTTTCCAACTCACCTCCACAGGCCTGATGCGCTCACGGGTTCGGGGGGCTGACGCTGCCCAAGCCAAGGTCCTAACCTTCCTGGACAGTCACTGCGAGTGTAATGAGCACTGGCTGGAGCCCCTCCTGGAGAGGGTGGCTGAGGTGAGGCGATGGGGCAGGGAGGGGGTCAGGAGGTGGGTAGAGGGGACAGAGGGCATCATGGCCCAGGGGAGGTGTAACGGGGAGTAGGGCCTCAGGGCTGGTGGGACCTGGGCTCGCCTTCTGCAGTTTTCCTTGACTGAAAGAAAACGCCTTTGGGACGTTGTAGAAAGACTGTTTTACTGGCTGTAGGAATCCATCAGTAAGAAGAACCATCAGTTGACAGGTAGGAGGTGAGGATCAGCAGAGGCTGGTGAGAGCCTGATTAGTTCAAGGCAGTCCTTTTCGTGGGAGCAACTTCCTTCCCAGCCTGCAGCTTCGCGAGTACTTACAGCACTGCCCAGCATCTAGCAAGTGCCATCTCCTGCAGCTGTCAGAGTGGGACGTGCTGGGGACGTTGTCCCCAGGGCCACCCCTCTGCTCTTAGTGAGTAAGGCGGGTTAGCCCAGCAGGCTTCCAGGCTCCTGTGGGAGACGGGGGCTGCTGGGAAGCACACAGGGACCGGTAGGGTTGTCAAAGGGTGATCTTTGGTTACACTTCTGCACCTTCTGCCTTCTAGAAACATCATCGCCAATATTACATTTGGCCTTTTGTCATTTCTCTTGCCTTCTGCTTGTTTTATTGACTTTTCTTTCCTTCCTACTAAGAAAGCACTTCCTTGGGGGCGATAAAGCAAACTTAATGAAAGGAAATAGGAAATGAACAAGTAGTTCTGCCTAAGTGTAGCAAGGATAGCTGATGGGCTGTAAGTCACGGCATACTAAGTAACCACAAGCTGCTAGTAATTATGAAAGTCATATTCCCTACCCTTTATCAAGTTTGGGCTACATACTAGGCCTTTTTTATGCTTTAGCTTTAATACACTTGTTATCTCTGTTTGACAGGTAAATGAGCTGGGGTTCAGGGAACTTTAATAATGCACGCAAAATCTTACAGGTGGCAGAGCCAGGATTGCAAAGCCAGTTTCATTAAATCCCTGTCTGAGCCCCTCTCTTAACACATACGCACACAGTTATATCAAAGAAGAATCCATCCTGGAATCCCCACCCACCCCAACTCCACAACTTCTTGCTCTCCCAGGCTACACTCCACCAGGCTGTCTCGCAGGGAAGCGGAGTCAAAACCAAAGCTGCCATCAGTGTTTGAGTGTGCGAAGGCCACTCGGCCCCGTGGTCAGGTTGTCAGAACTGTTTGGAACAACCGCTCCTAAATTAAGGAAAGTGCCGAGCCTATTAACATTCGCTAAATCTAGCCTTACGAAACAAAATGTAAAGTAGATTACATTCTTTAACGCCTACATCTAGAACCAGTCTGAGCCAGGCAAGGAAAATCGTATTCCCCTCTGCCCTCAGTGCACCACACAAGTTACTTTTCCCTGTGAACTTGCACCAGGGTGTTCTGGAGCTTTGCGGTGTTCACATGTTCCTAATCAGCATGTTCCTTCATGTGTTCCTCTGATGTGGTATGTTCTTAGCTCTGCTGATTATGTTACTAAGTTATTTTTCTGAACCTTTTTTCTGACTAAAAGGGTTCTCTAAGTGGCTCAAGAAAAACACTTGCTTTTTGGTTAACTGTCAGCATGGGGTACAGTCCGGGGTCTCTCACCAGCATCCGTCATTCAAATTTAAAGAGGTTAGAGATATTAAAAGGCCTTATGTTCACAAACTCTTACCACAACAATGACAATGTGGCATAAAGAAATGGCTCCGCCTAGGAAAAAAAAAAATTTTTTTTTTTTGGTAGAATCACAGATAAGGCAAACTTAGAATTTGGAAATCTCTGGTTAATTTGGTTAACCTTCTGCTATAATAATACTGATACTTACCATATCTCACACACACACCCCCACGTATATCCGTAGAAATATATTCCTAATTTTGGTGTATGGGCATCTCAGCAGTGATTCCATTCCTGAGGTTTGCTGCAGCTCACAAATCACTGATGATATTTGGGAAAACACAAAAGGGCCCTTGGGACACAACAGCATAGTTTTTGCTTTTAGCTGGGTGAACTGATGCTACCTGTCCCATAACCATGGGTGTCTCCACTCCTAGAGTGACTCCTGCTATGCACCACTCCTGACCTCGTCCCTGCCTCCCAGCAGATCATAGCACAACTGCAGTGGCCAAGAGCAAGACCTTCTGGGTCTGGGTGGGGAGGCTGGGTTCTCATGGGCCTAGGGAAGTAGGCGGTGAGGGCCAGTCGGGTTTGCTCTGTGTCTGCCTAACACCGATGCCTTCTGTGGTTGGGCGAGTTTTTTGTTTTGCTGGGATTTTGATAACTACTCCTTATTCTCTTTGTTTGTATTTTAGGACAGGACTCGGGTTGTGTCACCCATCATTGATGTCATTAATATGGACAACTTTCAGTACGTGGGGGCATCTGCCGACTTGAAGGGCGGTAGGTGTCCATCACGTTGCCCCTGCCTAGCTCATCCCATCTATGCCAGCATCTGATCACCACTCCGTCTCACTGTTAGGAATGACAACAACAGTGTTCACGCCATAGTGTGTGTTCTGAGTGAAAAGCGCCTGTGTGCTTAACAAGTAGGACTTCATAAAGAGAAAAAAATAGGCATGCTCCCTTAAAGAGCTTCCTGGGTTTCCCTTTCTCCTCTTATCTCCCTGACCTTCTGTTGCTTTTGTGAGTCGTGGTTCCATGAACAGATATGGCATCCTTTTTGATCAGAGATGATGAAGTTCTCCTTGCAGAGGTCTGGGGTGAGAAGCTTCATGGAGTTGAGGCTTTGTGGGGTTCAAGGGGCTGGAGCTGTCTTTGCCTTCTCTGCTCGGCCTGGCTATGTCTCTGACAGCCTGGTCTCTTGCTGGTTGCTCAGATGGAGACCTGTGTCATCGTCAACCCTCTCTCCCTCACCAAGCCCACGCATGACACCGTTCTGCTGATTCGGCCCCTTGTGTGTTTCTTGGTTTCTGACCCTACTTTCCCAGCCCGACACCTGTGCCTACTTCACTCTGGTCCCCTTTCATCAGAATGACCACACTAGTTTCCTGTATGTCCTCACAGCACCTGCCCTGGAGCCCCAAGAGTAGTTTGTCTCTTTACTTACCCTTTTAAAAATTATTGAAGGCCTCAAAGAGCTTTCATCTGTGTGGGCTGTGTGTATCAACATTTGCTGTGTTAGAAATAAAGCCGAGAACTTGTTAAAACACAAAATGAAACAAGTACATATTCCCATTCTCTGTCAGCCTGTGGCCCCCAGAAAACACCACCTATACTTCTGATTGAGTAGGATGGAAAGACACAAGTAAAGTTTTGTCTTGCACAAACATAATAGCACCAAGGGCTCCTGGACTGTGCCTGGAAAACTGCTGATCTCATGAAAATGCTCCATAGCCAGGAGTCACACCACCCTGCTCTGTAAAGAATCGGTCAGGTTGCACCTGGTTCTTACTTGTTGTCCCTGTGTTCCAGGATGGGCGAGTGGAGGGGGTGACCTGTGCCCCGAAGGGCTCTGCTATAGCCCGCTAACAAATGTTTTACTCTCTTAAACTCAGCAAGTTGGAAGCCTCACCTGTAAGAACTCAGCTGAGAACCAAGAAGTCAGCAGAGGCTGTGCTAAGCGGCTAAACAATGTCAGTCTTTGCCTTATGCTTTTGTAATTCACTAGAAAGTAAACTAGTGGCCTTCTCCCAGGTCTGCTGATTCTTTATAAACGTGAAGTCAGGGAACCCTTTTGCAGCTGCTGGGTACCCTCATTCACCCTAAGAACATTTTATGAAATTCCTTTAGAAAAAAGAATCAAGGATGGCATTCCTAGCAGATCTTTATTCTGCTATAGCCTCTCTCTTTGGACTAAATTAATAAAACAAATAATAAGATAATAGTAAACATAAAAAAATAAAGGAAAGGTTATGTCAGACAATCTTTAACCTTCTCTGTGTAAAATGAGGTTTCTTTCCCACCTCCTAACATGCTTAGCTGATTAGAAGATGGACTATTCTAGATAGACACTGGGCAGAGGGTCAACTGACAGTCTAACATCAAAAAAGAAGACAGCTAAAACTATAAAAGTAGGCCTTGACCAGGTGCAGTGGCTTACCCCTGTAATCCCAGCACTCTGGGGAGGCCAAGGTGGGAGGATCACTTGAGTCCAGGTCCAGCCTGGGCAACATAACAAGACTGTTGACTCTATAAAAAAAATTAGCTGGGTGTGGTGGAGCCACTCAGAAGGCTGAGATGGGAGGATCACTTGAGCCTGGGAGGTCAAGGCTGCAGTGAGCCAAGATCACATCACTGCACTCAAGCCTGGGAGACAGAGTGAGAACTTGTTTATGCACACACACATGCTTACATATGCAAGCAAGCCTTAACCTCAGGAAGCAGAATACTTGGATTCAGCCATGGTCCTAGACATTGTGGCCTTTGGCCCCACCTGCCTCTCACAGGCCCGATCATCGTGGACAAGCCATTTTGCCTCTGCTCCTCAGCTTCCCCATCTGGGAAACGGGATGATGATTGTGCTGGCCACACAGGGCATAATGGAATGAGACATCAGCAGGAGGGTGGGCATGTTGGGAGGACTACACCTAAGGTGGGAAACATAAAATTCAGGAAAAATTTCCAACAAATGGTAAGAAGTAAAATGTTTGGGGACATTTAAAAGGATGGATCCTTAGACAGCTAGAGAGCCTGACTTTCAGAATGTTGTATTTCCCCAAGGATTGGAAGAGCTGAGATCTCCCAGGCTGTATTTCTCCCAAAGCAGCTGCATATGTCCGAGCAGGGGCAGGAACAGCAAGGTGCTCTGTGGGGGCACAGGTCTTCTGAGTCACAGGAATGAGGCCACATTGGCCCTAAGAGCATTTTATGAAATTCCTTTAGAATAAAAAAATGAAGGATGGCATTCCTAGCAGATCTTTAATCTGCTATAGCCTTTCTCTTTGGACCAAATTAATAAATAACAAGATAATAGTAAACATAAAAAAATAAAGGAAAGGTTATGTCAGTCAACCCTTAACCTTCTCTGATAGTGTAACAGCCAGGACATTGTTTTTCTGGTTTGCCTTCATTGCCTTTCAGGCACCGTGACAGAGCCAGCTCAGGGGCCTGCGTGGGTCTCCTTCATGCATTCCTATCCCCACTGCCTGGGCCCCTGTCCATTTCCCTCTCTCTCTGCCTGGGCCCCCTCTACCCTGCAGTGAGAAAGCCGGGAGACCTTTTTGTCCAGAGCCATAAATTCTTGGCCAGCCCAGGACACTCAGAGATTCCCACCTGCCATCCTTCAGTCACTGGGGCTGTCAGGGCAAACAGACTATAAATTCAAAGCATGCAGGCAAATCCAAACTTGGGCATTGCAGAAGCTCTGTTGACAAAAAGCCTGATGGCAGAGAGCTTAAGAGGTGCAGGATTGAAAGACACATGGCCCTAAGTCATTAGGTTTGGCTTTCAGGCCCTTGGCATTGGAAATGCAGTACCATAGGCCGTGTGTTTGCCGAGAAGTGGCCTCCCGATGCGCCAGGACAGCTCAGCGGGTGGGGCCTGCTGGCCTCCAAGAGGCACTGTGCGTGTGACCCTGGGTGCGAGGGTGAGACCTGAGGCCCTGCAGATGCCCAAAACCAAGTCCAGATACAAGGTCCAGTCTCTTCCATCCTTGGTGGTCTGTGGATTCCAAAAATGAAATGCAACAGGTGCCAAATATATCAGAAATTGAGGCTTATTTGCCCAGCTTGCCAACTTCCACTGGCTCATTTTCACTTTAAGTTTTCACATTCCCACCATGTCCCCACTCCACTCTTCCTGCAAATACAGTGTGAAGTTTGCAGGCCCAGGGAACTGACAAAGCCTCGTTCCCTCCCCAGCATTTCCTTCCCATGGGGCAGTGTTGGAGGTGCGATGGCTTGATTTTCATATTGGGTGCTGTTTTTCCTCACATCCCTATTACAGCCTTTGGACATGCCCTGGTTATTGCCACACAGACCCCAGTTCTCTCCCCCTTTTGCATTTGTTCTTAGACATTTCAATATCAGAAAAGCCTGACTCTCATTTACTTCAGGGAGGGGTGGAGAGAAGATTCAGTGTTCACCCTCCCTGACTGTCTCTCTCTCCCAGCTACACCCACGCCCCCTGTCCCCTTCTCTCTCCTCCACACCTTTTTTTTTGGCTTTGTTTTGGTTTTCATTGAGTTCTGTCCAAACATCGAATATTTTTAAGCTGTGAGGGGTGGGGGTGTCGGGAGGAAGTGGCCAGCCTCTTGTCAACACCCTGTTTCTTTTCCTTGCTGGCAGGTTTTGATTGGAACTTGGTATTCAAGTGGGATTACATGACGCCTGAGCAGAGAAGGTCCCGGCAGGGGAACCCGGTCGCCCCTATAAAGTAAGTGCCAGCATCCTTCAGGGTGCCCCTCCCAGATGAGACTCCAGGTTCTGGCTTCTTTGCTGGGCCCGTGCCGCCTGGAGACCCAGTGGGGCTGTTCACTTCCTGCCCTCATCTTAGCTCAAAGATGCGCACCTTCTACCAGGTCATAGAATAAAGTTCTTGGAGATTTATTTTCCATAGTTGAAGTCTCACATACGTTTATAAGGCATATCTGCTAGGTCTGTGCGTTCCTGTATGTTGATAACATAGAGTGTTTCCATAGCCGAACGGGGTCCCCAAGCTGACCTCAGGCTCAGGGAAGGGGGCTTGGTGGGCAGCAGGAGACTGACTGCAGAGGAGGGAACCCGTGCTCACGAAGCCCATGCTTTTAGATTCCCAGGCCAGGCAGTAGGCTTCATGGTTGAGAGTCAGGATGCCCTCTCTAGCTGGTGGGAGAACAGGGCCACCTATTCCAAGTCAGCACACCGTTAAGGGAGATAACATCCACTGAGCACTTACTGCTGAAATACATTTGCTGACATTTAGCCGGCATCTGCAGTGTGCTGTACACCTTCCCAGCGCTTTACACTGAATTCACAGAGCATCTCTTCTGGGAACAAAATAGGGAGCTCAGTGTACATCTGTTGCCAGCCCCTTCGTGGGGTGATGAAGTGAGAAGTACGGTGGATTTCCTTGTAGAAGGTAGAGGCTCATCTATGATAGTGATGATGAGAGCTGAAGCTGGGGAGCATTTCCTAAGCGTGCTAAGGGCTTTATGCCCGTGATTATTTGTAATTCTAGTAGCTACCGTATAAGGAAACTGACGCACACAAAGGCCGAGTTCTTTGCCTATGGCAGCATGTCAGTGATCCAGCCCCAGCAGTCACTCCCGCATAGGGGAGGCTCAGTCCAGCCCCTGGCACTGTGGGAACATCCAGGCGGGGCAGTCGGGGAGACATTTGAAGGCAGCAGAGGTGAAGCCGAGAGAGAGGCACCTGGGCACTGAGCGGAAAACAGTGGCGGTATGGCTGTTCTGAAGATCAGCTTATTGTTAGGGAATCAGGGCTTGGCCTTGGCGCAAGGGTGCTGGCAATCTAACCTTGACTTTGCCCTCTCCTCCCGCCCCCTTCTTTTTTCTGCCTCTTTAGAACCCCCATGATTGCTGGTGGGCTGTTTGTGATGGATAAGTTCTATTTTGAAGAATTGGGGAAGTACGACATGATGATGGATGTGTGGGGAGGAGAAAACCTAGGTATGTACAAGCCTCAAGTCTCAGGACAGAGGAGTGCCTCAGCTCCGCGAAAGGCAGAGTGCCAACTGGAAACAAGATTTAAAAGGCTTCAGAGTGACCATTCACTGGGCTTACTAGACCCTTGCAAACACATTTATAGCGCCCCTTTTGCTCTTGAAAGTTCTCTTGGGTTGGGCATTAAAATGTGCCTCCCTAAATTAGAGTGGAGGATGCTGGAAAACAGACAGTCTTTGAAGGGGAATGCAAAGTCTTTCAAGTCATCTGAACCCAAGCGTTTGGAATGCAGGCTTGCCAAAACAGAGGGAAACAGTCCAGGAGCTAGGATTCATGCCTAGCGGTGGAGAGTGGAAATTGAACCCCGGCAGGGCTGGTGGAATTGATTGAATTGAAATCATGAAAATCTGATGGGCAGGGAGGCCTTGGCACTTAAGCCGTTCTCGACGACCTTTGTGAATGGTTCTCACTTGGTTTTTGTTGTTGTTGTTTTTGTTTGTTTGTTTTTGAAAACCCTGTGCAGATAATTTTTACCTGGGTTAGGGCACCGTGAAATTTTACACATGGTGGCCTACATTGGTACCATTATATTTCCTGCATAAAAGATGAAAAGATTTTTTTTTTTTTTTTTTTAGGATTTGGGGTGGCGGAGTTTTTGTTTTTTGCTTGTTTCAATTAAAGTCTTTTGTTTTAAACGCTTGGCATTCTGAACGAATTCTCCCGGGCCATTGAGTGTTGTTAACGTACATTCATCCTTGGGTGAGTGTACCCTGGAGGACAGGGGACAAGGAAAGAGGAAAAACAGGCCACTCATTTTTAGTAGTTTTTACTGTAATAGAGACTTTGAAAGTTTTTGTTACTTTAAAAGACTAGCCTAACCTGTTATTTTTCCGTTGTTTTATAATGCTAAAGTCAGTGATGACATCTCCTCTTTGAGGATTTCTCTGCCTTGGTTTGATGTTGAGAGCTTCCTTGGCTCAGTAACTGTACTGCGAGAGTGGAGGGACCATGGATCAAACTCCTTTTGGGTTTTTTTAAAAATGGTACATTAACCTCTAGGGAAAGCTTGGATTGAAGTCATTTGAGTACAAAAGGCTTCAGAATTGTTAACCCTCTAAAGAGAGTTCTGAGTCACCGTGTTCCATGGATATCCCCTAATGGTTTAGGGGAAATCCAGCTGGCCAGGGTCGCCCAGCAGGGCAGCATATCACGTAGGCGGCCATTTCTCAAAAACTGTGTGGTTTTCAGAAGTGTGCATACTATTACCTGAAAGCATGGATTAGGCAAATGAGACATCAGCCAGCATTCTGAGTCAGCGTGTAGGGAGAGTGTTGATTTATATATCTAAGAAGACATTCACCCAGAGACTGGGGGGAGGATTTGTTTTAAGGAGCTGGTTTATTGTGGTTTGGTCTTTGTATTTATGATGTTGCTATGCCTAGGAGGTTCTAGGGCCTGAGCGGTTCAGGTTGGGGTGAAGATGAACCCTGAAAGCAGGAGCACGTCTCTGCCCAGCAAGGCTGGGGCATTTTTCCCTCCATGACGGGCTCTCCTATGTTATGCCAAGGACTCGGACTCCCGGTGAGGTTCAGCAGGCCCACAGGTTTCCATGTGAGAAGGCCATGCCATGAGCCTTTCTCTCTCCTTAGCACTGCTCTGGCTTCTGCTTTTGGGGGCTGTGCACACTACTAGCCATTGCCAGCCTGAGGGTGCACATTGGGAGAGGTGTGTGGTACAGAGAGGCCCGAGTAAAATCCAAAACCACCTCCTCAACGTGTGCCCCACTGGAATGACTAGAGCTTCCCATTTTTCTAACTAATCATGTAAGTCCTTATGTCATCTAAGCAATTAAAAAGGAGGACCAAGAACCTAACTCTTAGCTCTAAAGACAGGGGGTGAGGCTCCTTGGGGACATAATCTGTGCATCTCTACATCCCTGCCGTGCTAGGACGGTGCTAAGTACTTCCAGGGAATCATCTGTGCTTTCTTAGCAGAGTGTGGTCTGCAGAGGTCACGCATCTTGCCCGGGGTCTCAGAGCCAAGATGTAAACACTCACTGCCTAATTAAAAAGCCACTGAGTTTTGCTGAGTAATTATCCTCAAAGTTATAGGCCTCAAATGAAATCAGCATTGAAGATAACTGTAGTTGTACTTCGCTTTGAAAATCTCCAACAAAAGCCCTGGAAGGATCCCTCGATGGCTTAACAGACTCCCCATAGAGAAGCCAAGGGGATTTCCTAGCCCCTGATTCTAAATCTTCTGGTGAGGCAATTGGATATTTAAATTTTATTTTCTGAAATACAGACAACTTCTTAAGTTGTGTTGGGAACTGTAAAAAGTAAAGTCAGAAACCTTTCACTGCTTATGCTTATGTGACTGTAACCATATATTTTCTATTACTACAAGAGAGTTGCCTGTTCAAGTCCCACAGCAGCTGCATGGGTCACCCATTCCTAGTGAGTGAGGCGTTAGTTTGCTGGACCCAAGTAGAAACTCATGGTGTTCTGACCCCTGTGTGGTATTTCCTGCCGTGTGACTGGCTGTCTGGGCGCCTGTTGCCGTAACTAGGTTGACTGTCTGCAGGATTTACCATCAACTCACTTTATGGTCTGTGATGGTCCTACCCTGTTTCTGATCAGTGTGCATTGGTGACCATGACTGCACAGTCTGTAGATTTTATATGTGTATATTTGTGCTTCTTTTAATTGGTTAGTTGACAGATAATAATTGTGCATATTCATGGGGTACATAGTGATGTTTTAATACATTTAATGTATGGTGATCAGATCAAGGGAATTAGCATATCCGTAATCTCAAACATGTATCATGTCTTTGTGTTGGGAACATTCAGTATCCTCCTTCTGGTTATTTGAAACTATGTCATATATTACTGGTCCCTAGAGGCACCCTACAGGGCTGTAGAACGCAAACAACATCCCTCCTCTCTAGCTGTAATTTTGTATCCTTAAAGAAATCCCTGTTCCTTCCTTCCCAGCCTCTACTATCCTCCTTATACTTTTTACTTGTATGAGATCAACTTTTTTTAACTTCCATGTGTGGGTGAAAACATGGTGTTCAACTTTCTGTTCTTGTCTTATTTCACTTAATGTCCTGGGAACACTATTTAGCTATTTAAAAAAATGAAGTCCTGTCATTCACATTAACGCTGGTGATTTGTGTCCTGCCTCCCTAACGTGTTCTTAGGGATCTAGATGGTAGAGAGCAGAATTCTCTTTTCTATCATACAAACCTTGTGAAGAAAAACTGGGGGGTTTTTGCCTTCCAGAAAATCCTATCTTAGTTTTTCTGTTTAATCTGTTTCTTGCATTCAGTTGGACCTCTGACTCAAGACTCCAGTCACTCACCTAATAAGTGGTAATAAGGGCATGTATCTGGTTGAAAGGTACCTTTGTGTCACAAAAGGAGCACCAGTCAGTCTAAGCTTTGACTGAGTTCCAAAGCCTAGGGCAGTCTGAGTGTGTAAGTAGGCATGCGGAGTGCCTAGCCCTACACATCTCATTCCTCCTGCAGGTCAGTTCTTTGTTGAAGCAGGTGAACAGCAGCCTTCACCAGGAAGCAGCCCTACCTGGGCCAGTTGGTTACTGACTGGTAAAGTCTGTGAGCAGTGTGGAGGTATCAGTCAGTTACTTGACTGTCCTTGGTCACTACCATAGAACATTAGGTATAGTCTGTAAGTCCGTAGTCCAGACTTTGCCAGGAGGCTTGAGCCTGCTAATGCACAGGGACTTATATTTAATAAGTTTTGCCATTTGAGGGAAGGGATTATTTTCCCCTGCATGGGAAAAGCCAAGATGCCTCCTAGGGTTCACTCTGTTAATAAGTTTTAGAGAAAGGTGGTATATACGGTTGTCTAGAATATCTAACAGTAAAGCTTCATTGTAGATATTTATATACCTTCAGTGTTGCCTTTTCTCACAGTGTTGATATTAAGTGTTGAAACGTGCACTCTGAATGAAGACACCCCCAGATGGGCTTTGTGTGAGCAACATGGCTGTTTATTCACCCGGGTGCAGGTGGGCTGAGACCAAAAATAGGGTTGGCAAAGGGTAGTGGGTTAGGAGTTGGTTTTATAGGTTTGGGGTGGGCAGTGGAAAGTTACAGAAATTACATTTTAGGGCAGTGTTTTACAAGCTGGGAGGGGTCCTAGGTTTGCAAGCTGGGCGGGGGTCCTGGTATGGAGTCAAGGTCCAAGGTCAGTTACAAAGTCCGATGGCCTTATCAATTGGGGCAGGAATAAGGAACAATAGAGAATATCTTAAAGTTAAGTAGGTGCCCCGTAGGAGTTGATCATTTCTTCCTCTTTTCATGGTCTCCCAATTACTTCAGATTTTCCAGGAACTCATCCGGAGTGTCTGTGCAGGTCACGGAGGTTAACATGGCGTCCATGGGACCATCAGTCAACCTGAAAGACCTTACACTAAGCAAGGGCAAATAATCATGAGTCAGCTAGTGAAGAATTCAGCACAAGTGTTTTCGTCACTCAGTAGTGACCATGCTACTGGGATATACATGATCTTATGCCAGGAGGCCTTTATATTTACAATAGACCAAGAGGCATTCTTGTCTCAAAGTATCTAATCTACATCTAAAAACTATTTCCTCATGGACATTCTTTCTTGATTGTATCGTGGTCCAGAGATCCAAGTATGTCAAACATCTCTCCTGTAGAGTTCTGCATCAGGTTCTGGAAAGAGGCATGTCCTTATCAGGTCTCCTTCAGCAGTGGAGGGCATGGGAGCCCTGTGATGGGATGGCTGGGGGGCCTCTGCACCTGTTTGGCATGGCTGCTGTAGCAGAGCAGTGTCTCAGGCTCTGTCAGTCACCCGTGTCTTGTTCATCATCTCAGAGATCTCGTTCCGCGTATGGCAGTGTGGCGGCAGCCTGGAGATCATCCCGTGCAGCCGTGTGGGACACGTGTTCCGGAAGCAGCACCCCTATACATTCCCGGGTGGCAGCGGCACTGTCTTTGCCCGGTAAGTAGTGAAAGGCTGAGCGGGATCCAAAACATTGCTGACCACCCTGAAGGCAGGACTTGACCTTGGGCTGTTTGAGGACAGATGTCCTTCAGTAGGTGTGGTGCATTCATACAATGGAATACCGCTTAGCAATTGAAAGGTGTAGCCCATGATGCAGGAGACAGCCTGGGTGCCTTTCCAGGGTATGGTGCTGAGTGAGAGAAGCAGTTACATACACAATTCCACTCACGTCACAGCCTTATAAACACAGCTCTTGGCTGGGCAGGGTGGCTCACATCTGTACCCAGCACTTTGGGAGGCCGAGGTGGATGGATCACAGGATCAGGAGATTGAGACCATCCTGGCTAACATGGTGAAACCCATCTCTGCTAAAAGTACGAAAAATTAGACGGGCATGGTGGCATGCACCTGTAGACCCAGATACTCAGGAGGCTGAGACAGGTGAATCACTTGAACCCAGGAGGCAGAGGTTGCAGTGAGCTGAGATTTTGCCACTGCACTCCAGCCTGGGAAACAGAATGAAACTCTGTCTCAAAATACACACACACACACACACACACACACACACACACACCCCTCTAGTGATAGGAGACACACACACACACACACACACACACACACACACACACACACCCTCTAGTGATGGGGGCCAGACCAGTGGTGGTCAGGAGCTGGGATAGCAGGGAATTGGGGAGTGTGACTGCAGAGGGACAATACCAGGGATATTTGGGGGAGGGATGGAGCTATTCCATCTCCTGGTTGTGGTGGTAGTTGCACAAATCTTCATGTGTGTGAAGAAGGCTCTCAGAACTGTATACCAGCCCCCAAATGTTATGGAAAAATTTTTTAAAGAAGAAAGTTCCATATATATATATATATGCACACACACACACACACACACACACACACACACACACACACATATAAATACACATACACACACACACACACACACACACACACACACACACGTGCGCATGTATATACATATAAAACCATCCGAGGTACAATTAAAAGCAACATTGTCTTAGTCCATTTTATGCAGCTCTGACCAAATACCACCAACTGGGTAATTTAAAATGAACAAATTTATTGGTTCATAGTTCTGGAAGCTGAGAAGTCCAAGATCAAGGTGCTGGTGTCTGGCAAGGGCCTTCATGCGGAGTCATTACATGGTGGGAGGGCAACCAGTGGCCAGGAAAGAGCAAGGGGGGCCAAATTCTCCCTTTTATGATAGCATCAATTCTACCCGTGAAGGTGGAGCCCTCATGGCATAGTCACTTCCTAAAGGTCACCTCTTAAAGGCCTCACCTCTTGTGACTGTTACAATGGCAGTTAAAGTTTAACATGTTTTGGAGGGGACAAACATTGAAACCATAGCAGGTATTAAAGTCAAGCTGTGCTAACTTTGTATACCACAAGACATCATGATATAGAGACATGACTCTTCATAGACAGTAGATATATTTTAGTAAATATGAAGACACCAACTGAAGGACTTTCTGAAAGAATAGCAAATAGCCATTCTGCAATAACAAATAGCCAGGTGTTCTCCTAGGGAATTCTCTTACATGCTAAAGACAGAACAATGTACCAGCCAGTCCTCTGGGAGATTGCCTTCTCTTGATTGTAGGCGGTGAAACACACACCTAAATAAGATAATTCCAAATAGTAATAAATGCTGTGAAGAAGATAAAATGCAGTCATTCTATCTTCTGCACAGCATTTACTACTATTTGATTAGGACAGGCAGAAGGAGAAGTTGGCATGGTCGAGAGAATGCTTGAGGAGGTGGTATGTGAGTTCAGACTTCAAAGGTGGGAGGAGGTCACTCTGGGACTCCGAGGAACCAGACTTCCTGTAGGAGGAGCGGATCTAGGCTGCTAAGGAAAGAGTGCATTTGGCATATCAGCAAAATGGAAGCCAAGGTAGCTGGAACCTAGACAGTGAGAGGACAGTGCACAGGGGCAGAAGAGCTAGACAGGCCCAGGCCATGCACCTTTGCAGGTCATGGGAAACTTTGGATGTTACTTGAGTCTGGAGGAAACCATTGGGGCTTTTCAGGAGGTGTCCGATGTCTGTTTTATGCTTTGGAAAGGTCCATGTGACTGCTGGGCAGAGTGGCAAGGAGGTGACACTATGGTGAAACAATGGTACAAGTGTCCCTTCCACTCTTGGAGCCAGAAGCAAGGGGCCTGTGAGCACTGTGGCGGTAGCCCAGGCAGAGATGTGATACAGTCATGCCCCTATAACAGTGTTTCAGTCAGCGGCAGTAGTCCCTTTAGATTCTAATGTTGCGCGTTTACTCTGCCTTTTCTATGTTTAGATACACAAATGCTTACCATTGTGTTACAGTTTCCGCTAGTGTTCAGGACAGTCATGTGCTCTACAGGTTTGTAGCCTAGAAGCAATGGGCTGTACTATGCAGCCTAGGTGTGTAGTAGCCTACACCATCTGAGTTTGTGTAAGTACACTCTGTGATGTTCACACCATGACGAAATTGCCTAAGGGTGCATTTTTCGGATTGTATATCCCTGTCATTAAGCAGCACATGGCTGTACCTGGGGCAGGTGTGTAGCAGTGGAGATGGGTCAGATCCAGCTCCATGGTGAGGCAGGCAGTTGTTTGCTAATAGGGTGACAGAGAGAAGGGAGGTAGAGCAGGGAATTAATTTAGGGTGATGTCTGGGAGCTTTTTACACAACTGTGCTGGCGTGCTGCCCCTACTGAAATAGGGAAAGCCTTCGGGTGGGTGTGGGCATGGACGTGAAGATTGCTAGCTTATGTTTTGTCTAATTTTTTTTTTTTCTGGAGACAGTCTTGCTCTGTCACCCAGGCTGGAATGCAGTGGTGTGATCTCGGTTCACTGAAAACTCCACCTCCCGGGTTCAAGAGATTCTCCTGTCTCAGCCTCTGGAGTAGCTGGGATTACAGGCATGTGCCGCCATGCCTGGCTAATTTCAGTTTTTAGTAGAGACAGGGTTTTGCTGTATTGGTCAGGCTGTTCTTGAACTCCCGACCTCAGATGATTTGTTCACCTTGGCCTCCCAAAGTGCTGGGATTACAGGCATGAGCCACTGTGCTCAGCCATTTTTAAACTTTCTTTAAAAATGCAAATTATACAATACACATACAGAAGTCAACTTACTAGCACAGGGAATCTGATTTCTGAGAAAAGTTTTAATAGAAGCCAAAATAGCAAATAATGCTTCTGACCAAGTTATCTTCTCTCAAAAAGTATGTTTCTTCACAAATGTTGTCAAAACTTCCTTTTTTTCTTTATTAAAAAATAAAATACAAAAATCTGATGTTATACAATATGCTTTATAAAATCAAACAAAACGTGCATATATGCGCTTTTTCCCGGGGCGACATGAGACTCTTTGTATAGATATATCGAACACCCCACATCAACACCATTGATATCTACCAGCAAACAGTGGATTTCAGAAAACAGTATGTTAAAGTACTCAAGACATTGCACTCTTTGTTAGAAGAGAAACTTTTTCAATTGTATTTCACAGCCCAGGAGCCTGTATTCTCAAAATTTGGAAAATAAGTTGACCCAGGGTTTCATTATTTTGGGGCTGCCTGGATCTGATTTAAAAGCCCTGCTGTGGGTCGGGCTCAGTGGCTTATGCCTGTGGTCCCAGCACTTTGGGAGGCTGAGGCAGACAGATCACAAGGTCAAGAGTTCGAGACCAGCCTGGCCAACATGGTGAAACCCTGTCTCTACTAAGAATACAAAAATTACCAGGCGTGGTGGTGTGTGCCTGTAATCCCAGCTACTCAGGAGGCTGAGGCAAGAGAATCGCTTGAATCCAGGAGGCAGAGGTTGGAGTGAGCCAAGATCACGCCACTGCACTCCAGCCTGGGCAACAGAGCAAGACTCCATCTCCCGAAAGAAAAAAAAGCCCTGCTGTTGACCTTCAGCCAGGCTGCCTTTTATCTTAGTCAACTCATCTGCAAGATGAAGAAGTGGAATTATATGACTGTATTTCTGAGGTCTCTTTCCAGTTGCACATTTTCTTAATCTTTTATACAAGTTGAATATCTTTTATCCAAAATGCTTGAGACCAGAAATATTTCAGAGTTTTTATTTTTTCAGAATTTGGAATATTTACATGTACTACATAATGAGATATCTTGGGGGTGGGATCTAAGTCAAAATACAAAATTTGTTTGTTTTATATATATACCCTCAACACATAGCCTGATATTACTTTTAATACAATACTTCTCATAATTTTGTACATAAAACAAAGTTTGTGTACATTAAACCATCAGAAAGTAAAGCCATCACTGTGACCCCCCACTGGGTTTGTCTTGCCCACTGCCCAGGTGAAGGTGACTTACCAAGATGGGAATTGCAATAAAGAGTTTAATTCTGGCACGTGCCTGTAGTCCCAGCTACTCGGGAGGCTGAGGCAGGAGAATTGCTTGAACCCAGGAGGCGGAGGTTGTGGTGAGCCGAGATCGCGCCATTGTACTCCAGCCTGGGTAATAAGAGTGAAACTCCGTCTCAAAAAAAAAAAAAAAAAAAAAAAGAGTTTAATTCACACAGAGCTGGCTAAGCTGGAGACTGGCACTTTATTACTTAAGTCACTCTCCCCCAAAATCCGGAGGGTAGGGTTTTTCAAGGATAATCTGGGGGGAGGTGGGGACTAGGGAATGGGTGCTGCTGATTGGATGGGGTGTAATCATAGGGGTGTGATAAATGGTTCCTGTATGTGCCGAGTGTGCTTCTGGATGGGTCCGCAGGACCAGCTAGAGATCTGGATGGAGTCATCAGAAGTGCAGAAGCCTGAAAAGACATCACAAAAAGGCCAGTCTTAGGTTCTGCAATGGTGATGTTATCTGCAGGGGTAATTGGGAAAGTTGCAAAGCTTGTGGCTAATTTATTAATCCAGCAAAGGCAGTCTGATACCCAGACAGTAGGAGGGTTTGTTTTGGGAAAGAGCTGTTACCATCTTTGTTTTAAATTCTCCCAAAGTTAGTTCTGCCTATGCCCAGGAATGGACAAACACAGTTTACATGTTAGTAGTTAGATGGAGTCAGTCAGGTCAGATCCCTTAAACTGTCAGTTTTCTCATTGTTAATTTTTTTTGCAAAGGCAGTTTCATCACTGCCTCATGTTGGTGCTCAGAAAGTTTTGGATGTTAGGGCATTTTGGATTAGGGATGCTCAACTTGTAATGTATGACATTTAATGTGTGAGTAAATACCTGCAAAAGGAAGGAGGACCTGGACAAAAGTGAGCCTCCCTAGGTGAAGCTGTATCTGCGACACCGAGAAGACTGTTTGCAGTAGGTACCAGATAAGTACCTGAATGAAGCAGTAAATAAACGAAGAAAAGGAACTAGCACTGAGTAGCACATGGAGGTCGTTCTCTGAGGCTACCTAGATGTCCTTTTCTGTTACGAAGACAGAAAAGGGTTGCTTTGCATTTAGGAATTTTTAAGTGACTTAATCACTTCAGAGCGTGAGTGATTTGAAAATGGTGTGACTAGAGTTCATAAAACCTTTAAACCATTAAGGCTGCAAGGAACCTGGGACATTGTTAAATCCTTTCGTATCCCTGTTGGGGAAATCCAGGTGCCAGATGTTATAAGTATTTAAGTTAAAAACTGGTTAAAAACTGTCTAGGCATAGGTTAAGGCATAGGTCACTTAGCAAGACCCCAAAACCCCACTAAGAATATTTAGTGGCTTTTCTGAGAAATGATATGTATAATCCAACATCCCCCAGCACTGTAAGTACTCATTGTTGAATCTATATATATATTTTTAATAGAAAGCAAAAATTCATCAGTCTCATCACCAAACCAGTTGTGCCATAGCACTCTCATAATTCAATGAATTCATCCGTCAGTATCTATCTCTGTCTCTCTCTGTCTCTTGTTTCTCACTGGCTCTCCTTCTGCCTCTACATACATACCCACTATGTGCAATTCTGCAAACCTTTGTTTTCCCACAAGTCCAGGACATCATTTATGTCAACATGTAAGATACACACTCATGTTTTTAGTGGTCACAGAATATTCCATTTGATTCCTTCCTCATACTGAGACATACAGTTTCTGTTTGGTTGCTGTTATAAGCAAAGCTGAAGTGAGCATATTTTCACATGTCTGTTTCATTCCTAGTTGATTGTTTCCTTGAGATAAATTTCTAAAAGTAGTGCTGCTGGGTTAGAGAATGAGTGCATTCATATTGTCTTATCTGTCTGTTGAATGACAATAAAGTAACAGCCCATATCCCACTTCGCTAAAATAAAAAAGTATATGAAAGATATAGACCCCATACAGAAATTAATAATGGCAGCTCAGATCAGTTGAAAGGTCCACCGTTTTAAGGAGTTATTTTAAAAGGCAAGCATTCCTTCCTTACTGTTTTTATTTTGGAAGAACATAGTGCTTTCTATAGGGGGCTCTTAAGGAGGCTTAGCTATAGCTTGAAGTGGGAGCCCACCTTGTAGGTGAGACCAGAATATGATAGCAAAGAGGTTTGCTGTGGGCATGCTACTGCATGAATGCTTTCAAATAATTCTTGGCAAGATATGCTGCTGATACCTGTGCAGATGGTAGCCTTTAATGCATGTCAGACATTCAAGAGTAGCTTGTCCCAGGGGCTGTATTTATGGCAAATCATGGTTCTCTCCATGAGAATTAAGCACATGGTTTTCTTTCCTTCTAGAAAAGCCTACTGCACTGCACACAGACATGGGGGACATGGGTCGTGGAGCTGCCACCCCTTCCTGTCACTATTTCTAGTCCAAATATGGCAGTCTCTCTGCTCAGCCCTGCAGAAAAGAAAGTAATTTTCCCAGGAACTCTTTTTTTTTTTTTATTTTTCTTTTCAGACAGAGAGTTCTGCTCTGTCACCCAGGCTGGAGTGCAATAGTGCAGTCTTGGCTTACTGCAACCTCTGACTCCTGGGTTTTAAGCAATTCTCTTGCCTCAGCCTCCCAAGTAACTGGGATTACAGGCAACCACCACAACAACCGACTAATTTTTTTTTTTTTTTTTTTTTTTGTGTGTGTGTGTGTGTGTGTGTTTTTAGAGGATACAGGGCTTCTCCACATTGGCCGGGCTGGTCTCGAACTCCTGACCTCAGGTGATCCGCCCACCTCGGCCTCCCAAAGTGCTGGGATTACAGGCGTGAGCCACCATGCTCGGCCCCCAGGAACTCTTATGTAGTCTGCACTTTTGCACAGAGCTGTCTGGTAGTGCTATATCCACGATGGGAAAGACCATGGCACCCAGAATTTCCTGGCCGCTCCCTGTGGCCCCAGCCCTGTGTGGACGTTTGATGCGAGAACTGTTACAGAGTAACCTTCTTTTGTCCTTCTTTGTGATACAGCCCCCAGTCCTTTCTTTAAAATACCTACTTGTGCTGTAATTTCAACTTTGCCTTTTGCTCTTTGACTATCTGCGTGACAAGAAAGCCTTTCTGACGGTTCGGTAAGCACCCGCTGAGGCTGGCTCCCCACAGGTCCGGCTCGGGGTGCCGGTGGGGACAGCCCACCCTCTGCCGTGTGCTGTGATCCCAGCTGGAGCTGCTGCACAGCCAGAGGAAGCCTCCTCAGTCACACTCCAGCGGACAGGTGCAAATGGACTGATGCAGACAGAAAGAAAGCAAATCACACCTCAAGATTTATTTTCTTTCTAGCAACACCCGCCGGGCAGCAGAGGTCTGGATGGATGAATACAAAAATTTCTATTATGCAGCAGTGCCTTCTGCCAGAAACGTTCCTTATGGAAAGTAAGTGGCAGCCCTGCCTTCTCACGCTTACTGGGGATTCTTGGGGTGTGGGGGTGGGAGGTAAGGGGCTGCCACCAGGGTTGAGGACAGCTACCCAGGTGCCAAGGCGGGAAGGGGTTGTGGGCACAGGGGCATGGACAACCCACACCACGCCACCTGCTCCAGCCCTGTTCTCCTCAGCAGATTTTCAAGTTTGATGTAGAAAGCCCATCTCTTCCTAAAATTTATAAAGGAACCTTATTTCTCTCTTCTCCAGTATTCAGAGCAGATTGGAGCTTAGGAAGAAACTTAGCTGCAAGCCTTTCAAATGGTACCTTGAAAATGTCTATCCAGAGTTAAGGTAAGTGCCCAGGGATCTGGGGTTTCACTTTGTAAGGGCTTAGAAGCCAATAAGGCCAGAGAAGCAGCAGAGGGGAAATGGAAGTTGCACAGCAGGCCTAAGGCTGGGCAGCTGGGCACCTGGGCCCCAGTGAGAGCCTGTGGTCTCACCCAATGGTGTGAACCTGAGAATCTGCTCCCTGCGTCAGCCTTGTGCTCTCTGTCCTGCAGAGCTGCCCTCCCATGCTTCAGAGTCGCAGAGGCAATCCGGGCTTCACTTTATTTTTGGCTTTTTCCCCACTGGTAAGGTGATGGGCTGGGTGACCCAGAGGACTAGTGTCTGACAGGCTCTTTGAGTGACTGGGAGCGATCCCCAGCCTCCACGAGTGTGTGTTGTCTGCGCCCAACGTCCTGAGGCCAGGTGCCTTCCCCGCCTATGATCTGCTGCGCTCACCCTTGCTTCTCCTGTGGGCCAGCAGGTAACGGCCCCAGCTAGGCTTGGAGCATGGGGACTTGACCACGTGCCTCCCTCCTCCCAGCTGGGTTAATCACATGTGAAACAGGAGTAATAATGCCACTGCCCTGCATTCCTCGGTGGATTCATGACAGAAATACCTTTCCGAGCATTATTTCCACACCCGACGTCTTGTTTTAAGCGAATACGAGCTCCCCTTCCAGAGGGACCCGCTGATAACCTCGTGAGAAGACCTATAGATCCGCTGGGGTGGTGGAGCCATCTGCACTTCATCTTCTTAAAGGGACTGTCAGGCAAATCGTGCCTTAATGTGTCACATTCCTTATTCCAAATATTCCCAGAGCATTTTATAGCAGCTCACGTATCTCCAGCTCAGTGCCTGAGAACGCAAGGCTTGCCACCGTTATCTTTCCGCTAACGGCTCCTTCCCAGCCCTTGTCAGGAGATTTGTTGGACAGTTAGGTAATGCGGGCTCTCTGCGTCGCTCCTGTTCGCTCACTCGGCTCTTTGGAACTGTTTCCTCTGCTTTTCAAGTAACATGCGAGGCGCAGGTGGCCCATGCCCCCCAGGAGGAGAACAGAAGAGAACACAGTGTCCTCCTCCCTCAGATCCCTGTCACACAGCACAGCGTTTGCTGGGGATTAAGAGCACGATGGTCACCAGTGGGAGACCGCTGGTCGTCATCTCTCCGCCAGCCAAAGAGGGGCTTCACTTCAGTGGATTTTAGCCCAACCATGGCACTCACTTTGCTTTTTCCTTCACAGTTAACTGAAAAAGCAGTCAGCTTGGCAGACAAGAGTTCCAAATAGAGTAACATTAAGTGCCGTTTCTCACAGAGGCCACCCATGATTTGTAGTGATACTGGGCCCTGCCCCCACTGAAGACCACATCTCAGGCACTGAGCATCATCCCAGTGGGCAAAGCTGCTTCCCCTGCCTGTGTGGGGTGAGGGAGACACCAGCCTCGTGTTTTGTATCTTTGTTGTCACCATTATTTACTGAGTGCTTCCTACAAGCCAGGCGTGAGGCCGCATGCTTTACACGAAATGTTTTACGTAACACTTGTTGCAGACCTGGGTACGGTACCATACCTAAGGGCAAATCAGGCTTCAGAGAAATTGAGTCTTGCTTGAAAGGTCACACAGCCAGCACCTGGCAGAGGTGGACTGAGGTCCGGATCTGGTTCTGAAGCACGTTGTACCGGGCAGAGGCGGACTGAGGTCCAGATCTGGTTCTGAAGCACGTTGCACCGGGCAGAGGCGGACTGAGGTCCGGATCTGGTTCTGAAGCACGTTGCACCGGGCAGAGGCGGACTGAGGTCCGGATCTGGTTCTGAAGCACGTTGCACCGGGCAGAGGCGGACTGAGGTCCGGATCTGGTTCTGAAGCACGTTGCACCGGGCAGAGGCGGACTGAGGTCCGGAT
>PVKV010018006.1:29790-46232 GCA_004027835.1 Alouatta palliata | reverse complement strand
TCGAGACCATCCTGGTCAACGTGGTGAAACCCCGTCTCTACTAAAAATACAAAAATTAGCTGGGCGTGGTGGCACGTGCCTGTAGTCCCAGCTACTCGGGAGGCTGAGGCAGGAGAATTGCTTGAACCCAGGAGGCGGAGGTTGCGGTGAGCCGAGATCGCGCCATTGCACTCCAGCCTGGGTAACAAGAGCGAAACTCTGTCTCAAAAAATAAATAAATAAATAAATAAAAGATAATTCACATATTAAAATACACTGCTAGTGGCTGGGCACAGTGGCTCACACCTGTAATCCCAGTACTTTGGGAGGCTGAGGCAGGCAGATCACCTGAGTTCAAGAATTCAAGACCAGCCCAGAACATGGTGAAACCCATCTGTACTAAAAATACAAAAATAAGCCAGGTGTGGTGGCGGGTGCCTGTAAATCTACTTGGGAGGCTGAGGCAGGAGAATTGCTTGAACCCGGGAGGCAGAGGTTGCAGTGAGCCCAGATTGCACCATCGCACTCCAGTCTGGGTGACAGAGCGAGACTCCGTCTCAAAAAAAAAGTAAAAATTCCAGGCGTCCTGGCAGTACCGTATAGCTTGCACAGAAGCATTTTCTGGTAAATTTCCCGGCCTCATGACATTCAAGTCTGCGCCTAAATCACAGCATACATTGCTAAAAGCATGGCATTTCTGTACACCCACTGTCCCGTGATCATTTCTAACAAAATTAACAACAGTTCCTTAATAGCTTTTAAAATCCAGACCATATTCAGATCCCCCAGTTCCAAAGTGCTAAAGCTGCACGTTTGAAACAGGATCCAAATAATTTCCATACAGCATATTTAGTTGAGTCTCTTAGCTTTCTTTATTCTGCAGCCATCTCCCCTCCTCTTTTTATTTTTTAATAAAAATGATACCGACTTTAAGGGAGGGGCCACGTGTCCCGTGGAATGTGCCAACCCGGCTGCCTCTCTCTCCGTTTTATTTCCTATCAAGTGAACTTGGCTCCAGCCTGGATGCATTCATTCAGAACGTCTTGGCAATCACGCCTCACGGACCATGCCGTGTCTTCCGTATTGCTTCCCTGCCAGAAACACAAGGCGTCTGGTTTCTACACCCAGAATGAGGCCTCAAATGTCCCCCCCAAGGTTTTAAATATGTTAGGCCACCATCCCCAGCTGGCTGCCTCCAGACGCAGGGTACAGTTGGCTCAGTGTGGGCAAGGTCAGGCCAGCGCCAGAATTCTTTGCCCCCCCTGGACACATGGGACAGCTGTGATGCTTGGAGGGGGTGGGAGGGCTGGAGGGGTCAGCTCAGGGGTCCCAGGAGGAGGAGTATCCAGACCCTTCCTGGATGGCCAGGCAAGGTGGCCCACGGCTATAGTTCCAGCACTTTTGGAGACCAAAGTGGGCGGATCACCTGAGGTCAGAAGTTTGAGACCAGCCTGGCCAACATGGTAAAACCTCATCGCTATTAAAAATACAAAATTAGCCAGGTGTGTTGGTGAGCACCTGTAATCCCAGCTACTTGGGAGGCTGAGGCCAGAGAATTGCTTGAACCCAGGAGGCAGAGGTTGTAGTAAGCCAAGATTGAGCCACTGCGCTCCAGCCTGGGTGACAGAGCAAGATTCATCTCAAAAAAAAAAGGATAACCAGATCCCTCCCTGGGAGAGCCGCCGTGGGGCTCTGGGCATTGAGGCACATGGGGGCAGAGCCCTCCAACCCGCCTGTCCTTGGCAGCTGTGGGATTTCATCCTGTGGTTCTGTTCCCACCCCCGACAGACGATAACAGCAACCAGAGCTCCATCGCAGATGCCTCCCCCATCAAACAGGAGAACAGCAGCAACTCTAGCCCCGCTCCAGAGCCCAACTCAGCTGTGCCCAGCGATGGCACCGAGGCCAAGGCAGACGAGGCCCAGGCTGATGGGAAGGAGCACCCAGGAGCTGAAGGTACGTGGCCTCCGGGGCAGGGCTCTGACGGCCTCCCTGTAACCACCTTCAGGCAGTCTGTGGCTAGGTGTTCGAGGCCCTGCCATGTGCCAGCCCCAGCAAAGATACAATGAAGAGAGGTAACACCTGGAGTACATGTCCTGTACCATGTAAAGACCATGTCTTGTGGGGCAATTAAAAAATCAGAAAGGGTTGGGCACAGTGGCTCACGCCTGTAATCCTCATGCTTTGGGAGGCCAAGGCGGGTGGATTGCCTGAGCTCAGGTGTTTGAGAGTAGCCTGGAGAATACAGTGAAACCCCGTCTCTACTAAAAATACAAAAAATTAGCCAGGCGTGGTGGCATGTGCCTGTAATCCCAGCTACTCGGGAAGCTGAGACAGGAGCATCACTTGAACCTGGGAGGCAAAAGTTGCAGTGAGCCAAGATCATGGCATTGCACTCCAGCCTGGGCAACAGAGCAAGACTCTGTCTCAAAAAAAAAAAAAAATTAGGCCAGGCTAATGCCCTTTTTGGCCTTAGCCCACCTGCACCCAAGTGAATAAACAGCCATGTTGCTCACACACACACACACACACACACACACACACACACACACACATACATACAAATTAGGCCAGGTGCAGAGGCTCATGCCTGTAATTCCTGCACTTTAGGACTGCTTGAGCCCAGGAGTTCAAGACCAGCCTAGGCAGCATGGCAAGACCTCATCTCTACCAAAAAAAAAAAAAAAAATTAGCCAAGTGTGGTGGCACGTACCTGTGACCCCAGCTACTCAGGAGGCCGAGGTCGGAGGATCACTTGAGCACAGGAGGTCAAGGCTACAGTGAGCCGTGATCACGCCTCTGCACTCCAGCCTGGGTGACAGTAAGACCCTGTCTCAGAAACAAGTAAATAAATAAAAATCAAACCATTGGCCAGTAATGGTGGCTTACACCTGTAATCCTAATGCTTTGGGAGGCTGAAGCAGGAGTATCACTTGAGGCCAAGAGTTTGAGGACAGCCTGGGCAGCATAACAAGGCCCTGTCTCTACAAAAAAAAATGTCAGAAATGAGCTGGGCATGGTGGCACGTATGTGTGGTCTCAGCTACTCAGGAGGCTGAGGCAGAGTATCCCTTAAGCCCAGGAGTTGGAGGCTGCAGTGAGCTGTGATTGCACCACTGCACTCCAGCCTGGGCGACAGAGTGAAACTTTCTTTCAAAAAAAAAAAAAAAAAAAGAACAGATGGTGGAGTGATTGTGAGAGTGTGAGAGTGTGTGTGTGACTGTGTACAAAAATATATGTGTGTGTTTATTTTGAGTCTCTACAGAAAAGTTGAAAGAGTAGCACAATGCCATCCTGGATGTCCACCTGCTGGACTTGGCAGTTGTTGGCTGTTGGGGTTTCTTTGCTTTGTCTGTATTTTTTCTGGGACCATTTGAAAGTAAGTTACAGATCACAGGACATTTCATCCCTGAACATGGCAGCACACGTCTTTTAAAAATAAAGACATTCTGGGCTGGGCACAGTAGCTTATGCTTATAATTTTGGCACTTTGGGAGGCCAAGGCAGGAGGATCTTTTGAGCCTAGGAGTTTGAGACCACCCTAGGCAAGAAGATGAAACCTCATCTCTACAAAAAAATACAAAAGTGAGCCGGGCGTGGTGGCCCGCAGCTGTAGTCCCAGGCTGAAGTAGGAGGATTGACTGAGCCTGGGAGGTCAAGGCTGCAGCCTGGGTCACAGGGTGAGACCTTCCTAAAAAAAAAAAAGGACATTCTTACAGAATTACAAACACCGTTATTGCATCTAAGAAAATGAGCGACATTCCGGATGGTCTAACATGGTCTAACATGGAGGTATATTTTGAAGGTGAGGTGAGAGCCTATGTCAGGCAATACATAGTGGGTGAGGGTGACCCTGGGCACCTGGAGAGAGAGGCAGTGGCTGAGCGGATCTGGGGAGGGCAGGCCAGGTCTGGAGCGCGTTGGACACCCATGAGGAGCTGGTGAGCATGGAGCGTGGAGTGGCTAATGTGGCCAGCCTGCAGGTGGGGCGACCCCAGGGCTCGAGGCGTGTGTGTCTTGGGAGCAGCCAGTGTGGTTCCAGGAGAAGGGCCATCCCCTGATGCAGAGCTGATCCGCGCCCCTGTGCATGGAGGCTCTGGGCTGGTGCTGGGGCCCCAGTCACAGCTGCACTCTGCTTCCTGCCCCCAAAAAACTCGGAGGTCAGCAGGGAGGACAGACACTGGAACCCAGGATTCATTGGCAGAGTGGCAGACTCCATCCAGCACGTGCTTGAGGGTCTGGCCATACAGAACCCAGCAGTATCATTTTAAAAATTTGAATGTGATGTCAAAATTTGAAAATTGAGCTTAAAATGGGATTGATTTCTGGCTTCTTTTGAAAAATCAGCTTTGACAAGACCAGGGCTGCTTTTCCCTGGGGCGGTTACCAGCTAAAGCCGAAGAGACCCTTCCCTCTTGTCACTCCAAGACCTAAGGGCACTAGGCCTGTATTAACACATGGCCGCTGTTGTTTTTCTTACTGTAGATTTTAAAAGAGAAATTAAGATATTTCTTGG
Source organism: Alouatta palliata (assembly GCA_004027835.1). Lineage (NCBI taxonomy): Eukaryota > Metazoa > Chordata > Mammalia > Primates > Atelidae > Alouatta > Alouatta palliata. The sequence goes on along the minus strand of PVKV010018006.1, from coordinate 41,738 downwards.
TGTTTTTGTGTGTCTGGTTTTTTTTGTTTGTTTTTTTGAGATGGAGTCTTGTTCTGTTGCCCAGGCTGGATGGAGTGCAGTGGCGCGATCTCGGCTCACTGCAACCTCCGCCTCCCAGGTTCAAGCGATTCACCTACCTCAGCCTCCTGAGTAGCTGGGACTACAGGCGTGTGCCAGCATGCCTGGCTAATTTTTTGTATTTTAGTAGAGATGGGGGTTTCACCATGTTAGCCAGGATGGTCTCGATCTCCTGACCTCAAGATCTGCCGGCCTCAGCCTCCCAAAGTGTTGAGGTTATAGGCATGAGCCACCACGCCCGGCCTATTTCTTGTTTTTTGTTTGTTTGTTTGTTTGTTTATTTGAAATGGGATCTCACTCTGTCACCCAGACTGGAGTGCAGTGATACAATCTCAGCTCACTGAACTGCTGGGCTCAGGTGATCCTCCTGCCTCAGCCTCCCAAGTAGCTGGTACTGTAGACGTGTACCACCATGCCCTGGTAATTTTTGTAGTTTTTTGTATAGTTGGGGTCTTGCTATGTTGCTCAGGCTCATCTGGAACTTCTGGGCTCCAGTGATCCTCCCACTTTGGCCTCCCAAGTGTTGGGATTACAGATGTGAGCCACTACACCCAGCCAAGATGTTTCTTGAAGCTATTTCTCTATCAAAAATGGAGGTGGAAAGTGGAAAAGAAAAAGTCTGGAGAAAGCTATTTTTTTTTTAAGAAAAGCAGGAAAGTGCATATTTGAAAAGAGTATTTATTAACCTTTTATCTGTGAAGCTTATCTATGTCTGAATCAAACAGCCCACTTGACTCATTTGTGGTACTGCCTGGCCCCTGAAGGGGCTTTTGAGTTCATAGTCACTACTGTGATGGACGTAGTAAAAAAGGGATTTGGGGGCCTCCGGGAAGGCTTCCTGGAGGAGTTGCTGTCTTGACCTTGTATTAGAAAGGTGGCTCATGCCTGTAATCCCAGCACTTTGGGAGGCCGAGGTGGGTGAATCGCTTGAGCTCAGGAGTTCAAGACCAGCCTGAGCAGCAAGGTGAAACCTTTTCTCTACAGAAAATTTAAAAATTAGCTGGGTGTGATAGTGCATGTCTATGGTCCCAGCTACCTGGGAGGCTGAGACAAGAGGATCACTTGAGCTCAGGAGTTTGAGATTAGTCTGGGCAACATGGCAAAATCCCATCTCTACAAAAAACACAAAAGTTAGTGGGGCTTGGGGGCATGCGCCTGTAGTCCCAGCTGCTTGGGAGGCTAAGGTGGGAGGATCGCTTGAGCCTGGGAAGTGGAGGTTGCAGTGAGCATGATTGTGCCTCTGTACTCCAGCCTGGATGACAGAGCAAGACCCCATCAAATAAAAAAGGAGGAAAGCAAGAAAGTGTGGGTGGCAGGACCACAGAGCTCAAAACAGGGAGTGTGGGAAAGAAAGCTGGAAACACAGGAGTTTGGAAAGCCTCCCTTGCTCAATGGGGTGAGCAAGTGGCTCTTCAGATATGCTGGAGAGACCAGGTGAGGTGGCTCACACCTGTGATCCCAGCACTTTGGGAGGCCGAGGCAGGCGGATTACCTGGGGTTAGGAGTTTGAGACCAGCCTGGCCAACATGATGAAACTCCATTGCTACTAAAAATACAAAAAAATATCTGGGCATGGTGGTGCGTGCCTATAATCCCAGCTACTTGGGAGGCTGAGACAGGAGAATCGCCTGAACCTGGTAGGTGGAGATCGCAGGTTCACGCCATTCTCTGTATCAGCTATAATACTTCCCGTTCAAGTCTGTGACTGTGCCATCATTTATTTGAACAGCCCCTTAGTGATGGTCGCTTAGGTGTTCCCGTCTTTGGTTTTGTACATGCGGTCCTGCAGGGGGTCTGGTAACCTCATCTCTGCATCTTTGCCCAGGTGCACGTGGCTCTGCAGGCTGCGTCTCTGGAAGTGGAAGTGTTTAGTCAGAGGCTGCATGCACTCAGAATGGCATAGGTTCTGCCTGGCTTTCCTCCCGAGAAGTCATGGGTAGAAAGACACCACTGGCAGAGGGGTTCTCAGGCTCAGCACCCCTGGCATTTGCGGCCGGATCATTCTTTTTTTTATTGTGTTTTTGAGACAGAGTCTCACTCTGTCACCTAGCCCGGAGTGGTGCAGTGGCACGATCTGGGCTCACTGCAACTTCCACCTCCCAGGTTCAGGCAATTCTCCTGCCTCAGCCTCCTGAGTAGTTGGAACTAGATACATGCACCACCACACTTGGCTAATTTTTGTATTTTTAGTAGAGACAGCGTTTCACCATGTTCCCCAGGCTGGTCTCGAACTCCTGACCTCAGGTGATCCACCTACCTCAGCCTCCCAAAGTGCTCGCGTTACAGATGTGAGCCACCGCGTCCAGTCTCGGATCATTCTTTATTTGGGGGGGCCATCCAGTGCATTGTGGGACATTGAGCAGTTTCCACCAAAATGTTTCCATTTGTTAACCAATGTCCCCAGGGTGGGGGCGGGGTAAAATCACCCCCTGCTGAGAGCTAGTGCCCTAGTGCCTTCGCCATAACCTTCACCAGGTACAGTCTGTGCCATCCCCCCTCATCCCCTCTCCTGGCCCCCTCGTTCTCAGCATTGCCCACCAGGCTTCCCTGGCAGATGGTTCTTCAGGTAGAAGGCAGAGGGGGTGGGATGGGGGCTGTGGTCACATCCTGGTGGACACTCACCAGCTGTGTGGCCTTGGGCAGGCAACATCACCTCCGCACACCCTCCGACTTCTTTGTTTGTAAAATGGGACGACCAGGGTCAGGAGGCTAAGGTGGGAGGATCGTTTGAGCCTGGGAGGTGGAGGCTTCAGTGAGTCATGATCGTGCCACTGCACTCCAGCCTGGGTGACAGAGTGAGACCCTGTCTCAAAAGAAAATAAAATGGGATGAGTAGAAGCTGCCTCCCTCACCGGGAGTGAAGGGGGTGAGAATGCCAGCAAAGTGCTCAGCCCGGAGCTAGAGCTTAGGAGGACGATCTGGGAGCCTCTGGGTTGCCTCGTCCGCCCTTCCATCAGAGGAGCGATTGCAGGGGTGCCAAGGACAGACGTGGGCTTTGTCTGCAGCCACGTTTCTGCTGCTTTCCCGTCCCGGTTTCTTTCTGACCGTGGCCTTGTTTCTCCCATGTTTGGCGGCTGTGTCTACTTTGCTCTGGAAGACCGATTGGAGCTCCGCAGCAGGATTCAGTTTTGAGTTAGCGTGTCCAGTTAGGTGCTACTTTCTCGCTGCCACCACCAGATGCTAAATTGGCAGGACCCAGGTGGGAGCCACACCAGGGTCCTCTCTGGCCACCCCAGGCCCCTGGACCTGCAGGGCTGCCCTGCACTGCTCAGCCAGGACCCACCTGTCCGCTGCCCGAGCCGCCCGTGGGAAGGGCACAGGGACAGACCCGTGTGGCCTTCCCAGGTGGGTGCACACTGTCTGCCGGGACAGGCCAGGTTGGCCACCAGCTGTTGACCTTGTTTTGAACTTGTTTACTGCTGTGTGAGTTCAGGGAATGACATAATTCCTGTCCAAGCTCCCTGGACTAAATTTAGGCCCCAGGAAAAGAATTTCCCCTGGGTAGGTTCCAGTACTGCAGTGCTCAGAGAATCGGCTGCTGTCCTGAGCCCTTGAATGCTCTGTGGGTTCCAGGGCCAGTTCCCACCAAGCTCCGGGGCCTGGCTCTCAGGGGAGGCCTCTGCCGGGCACCTCTCTCCCAGCACAGATCAGCGTGAGTCTCTGGGTGACTGGGCACCTTCGTGATTTCTAAGCCTACATCCAGGGCCGCCACCTCCCCCACCCTCTGCAGAGCCTGCTGTGCCGGACAGAAAAGGGGCTGTGGTGAGAGAGGCAAAGCCACAGATGGGCTACTTTTCTAGGTCAGTAAGAACTTGAAATGTTTATGTTAAAGCAAACATGTATTATGAAAGACAGTATGACATTAATATGATTTCTTTCTTTTTTTTTTTTTTGAGATGAAGTCTCACTCTGTCACCCAGGCTAGAGTGCAATGGTGATTTTCGGGTCACTGCAGCCTCCGCCTCCTGGGTTCACGTGATTCTCCTGCTTCAGCCACCTGAGTAGCTGAGATTACAGGCACCCGCCACCATGCCCGGCTAATTTTTGTATTTTTAGTAGAGATCGGTTTTTGTTGGCCAGACTGGTCTCGAACTCCTGACCTCTAGGGATCTGCCTGCCTTGGCCTCTCAAAGTGCTGGGATTACAGGCATAAGCCACCACACCTGGCCTCTCTCTTTTATTTTATTTTTTTCCCAAGGCGGAGTCTCTCACTCTGTCGCCCAGGCTGGAGTGCAGTGGCACGATCTCAGCTCACTGCAACCTCCCCCTCTCGGGTTCAAGCTATTCTCCTGCCTCAACCTCCTAAGTAGCCAGGATTACAGGTGTGCGTCACCACACCCAGCTAATTTTTGTATTTTTAGTAGAGATGGGTTTCACCATGTTTGTCAGACTGGCCTCGAACTTCTGACCTCGTGATTCACCCACCTCACTCTCCCACCGTGCCTGGCCTGACCCCTCTCTTTAAAAAAATAAATAAATAAACTAGAAATGGGATTTCACTATATTTCCCAGGCTGGTCACAAACTCCTGAGCTCAAGCGCTCTTCCCACCTTGGCCTTCCAAAGTGTTGGTATTACAGGTGTGAGCTACTACACCTGGCCAATTTTTTTTTTTTTTGAGATGAAATTAACCATGGTAAAAGAATAATTCACTGAGAGTACATTCACAAGGGCTGTGCAACCACCACTTCTGTCTGGTTCCAAAACATTTTAATCACCCCAAAAAGAAACCTTGCAGCCACCAGCAATCATCCTTCACTTCCCCTTCCCTAGCAACACTGGGTCCCCACTCTGGGCAACCAGTAAACTTTCTGTCTCTTTTTTTTTTAATTTATTTTTTTTTTAAACAGATGGGGTTTCACCATGTTGGTCAGGCTAGTGTTGAACTCCCAACCTCAGGTGATCCACCCGCCTTGGCCTCCAAAGTGTTTAAATTACAGGCATGAGCCACCTCGCCCGGCCTTTTTTACTTTTCTTTCTTTTTTTTTTTTTTTTTTTAAAGACAGGGAACTTTTTGTCTCCATGTATTTGCCTATTCTGGATTTTTTTTTTTTTTTTTAGACCGAATCTCACTCTGTTGCCAGGCTGGAATGCAGTGGTACAATCTCGGACTGTAGTCTCTGACTCCAGGTTCAAGCAATTCACCTGCCTCAGCCTCCAGAGTAGCTGGGACTATGGGCACGCACCACCATGCCCAGCTAATTTTTGTATTTTTAGTAGAAACAGGGTTTCACCATATTGGCCAGAATGGTCTCCATCTGTTGACCTTGTAATCTGCCCGCCTTGGCCTCCCAAAGTGCTGGGATTAGAGGCATGTGGACTCTTCATATAAATGGCATCATACACTCTGTGGCCTTTGTGTCTGACTTCTCACTCAGCATGATGTTTTCATTTCTGTTGTTGTTTTGGTTTTTTTGAGAGAGTCTCACTGTGTCACCCAGGCTGGAGTTCAGTGGCACGATCTCATCTCACTGCAACCTCTGCCTCCTGTGTTCATGAGATTCTCCTTCCTCAACTTCCTGAGTAGCTGGGACTATAGGTGCGCGACACCATGCCTGGCTCATTTTTGTAATTTTTTAGCAGAGACAAGGTTTGGCCATGTTGGCCAGGGTGTTCTCCAACCCTTGACCTCAGGTGATCCACTCACCCTGGCCTCCTGAAGTGCTGGGATTACAAGTGTGAGCCACCATGCCCGGACTGGTTTCGGTTTTGGTTTTGGTTTTGAGACAGAATCTTACTCTGTCGCCCAGGCTGTAGTGCAGTGGCGCAATCTCAGCTCACTGCAACCTCCACCTCTTGGGATCAAACGATTCTCCTACCTCAGCCTCTGAATAACTGGAATTACGGGCAAGCACCACCATGCCTGTCTAATTATTGTATTTTTAGTAGAGACGGGTTTTCACCATGTTTGCCAGGCCAGTCTTGAACTCTGCACCTCAAGTGATCTGCCTGCCTTGGCCTTCCTAAGTGCTGGGTTTTCAGGCGTGAGCCACTGTGCCCGGCCAGGGCTCCTAGTCTGAGAAGTGACAGTGTCACCCTGCACAGCCTTGCTGGAAAGGAGGGCCTTGCGGTTCCGCTCCCCGCCCTCTGTGCCCTGGCCCGTCCCAGGCCCTGCACTGTCTCCCCTTGTTCCCATCGTCCCAGGCCCTGCACTGTTTCCCTTTGTTCCCATCTTGCCTGCTTGCTTTTAAACTTCAGTGTGGGTTATTTTCCTCTTTGTTATTCCTCTGCCTCAGAAACTCCAGCAAGGAAGTCTTGGTTGCACAAGCAGTTTTTAGGTCTTTAGGATTAGTTTAGTGTGCCTTTTTTTTTTTTTTTTTTTTTTTTTTTTTTTTTTTTTTTTGAGACGGAGTCTTGCCCAGTCACCAGGCTGGAGTGCAGTGGCATGATCTCGGCTCACTGCAACCTCTGCCTCCCGGGTTCAGGCGTTTTTCCTGAGTCAGTCTCCCAAGTAGCTGGGACTACAGGTGCATACCACCACGTCCAGCTAACTTTTGTATTTTTAGTAGAGACGGGGTTTCACCATGTTGGCCAGGGTGGTCTCAATCTCTAAACCTCGCAATCCGCCCACCTCAGCCTCCCAAAGTGCTAGATTACAGGCGTGAGCCACTGCGCTTGGCCAGTTTAGTGTGCTTTTTAACATCAGGGTAACGTGGTGTTGGTGCCTTGGGTAGGATTTTTGCTGCCCCCTTCACAAGTGTCTGGCCCCGTGCCCAGTAAGCTTTAGGAAAAACCACTGCCTCCTCCCAAACTGCACCTCCCCCCCGCCCCACCCAGCCTGCCCCTTCCTTCTGCTGAAAAAACATGGGGTGGAGCAGCAGGAAGACTGAGGCATGAGGAATCACCCGAATAACTGGGTTCATTCAGCAGGCGATTGCCTGATGGAATGGTGTTCAGCCATCTTGTAAGCTCTGATATTTAAAGAATCTTTAAAGGCACAAAAAACTCCTCCGAAATACCATGTGATCCCCATTTGGGAAGAGGAGAAAAATTGTATGCATGTAGGGAGAAAAAACTGCAAAGATAGAAATAAATCCTCTGAAGCATTAGTGGGGTGGTCCCTGGATGGTGACAGGTGATTTTTAACTTTATTTTTTTTCTGTACTTTTCCGTTTCCTGCAATGATCAGTCATTGCTCTGGCAATCGAAAAAATACCTATATTATTAAGAAATATGTTTACAAAAGGTCAGTTACCTCTGATGTTCCCCAGGAGGAGAAGGCAGGCTCTTTAAAGGAGGAGGACGAAGCCACCTTGGCTGCGGGAGAGAGGAATTGACAGCCATGATTGTTGGTGCGCACTGCGGCCGCCAGGGGGTGCTGGGTGCACGCAGCACGGAGACTGCAGCCTCCTCCGTTTACCTCCCAGGGCGCCTGCCAGCTAAGTGTGCAAAAGAGGGTTGCAGACCGCAGGGCCTGTGTGTGGCCTGGCTGCTGGAAACAGCGCCACTGAAAAATCAACAAGAGACTCCCCAGGCCCCCAGCTCATTGTAGCCTTCAAAGAACACTGGCCCCAAAACTGCCCGGTTCAAGGTATTTTTAGTATTTGGCCCGTCTGGCCCCACCTCTGACGCGTTTGCAAACCGCTCCTGTCGTCTTGCTCTTCCTGCAGATGCTTCTGATGAGCAGAACTCACAGTCCTCGATGGAACATTCGATGAACAGCTCAGAGAAAGTAGACCGGCAGCAGTCTGGAGACACGGGTCTGGCCACAGAGACGTCTGCAATCTCTCAGGTACCTCGCTCGAGGTCTCAGAGGGGCAGCCAGATCGGCCGTGAGCCCGTTGGGTTGTTGGGGGTACGTTGAAAGGCGTTTCGTTGTTGTGTTTTGTTGTTTTGTCGTTGGACTATTGAAACTGTCATTTGTCCACTGGGCAATGTCCATGAGCACAGTCCTGTGCCCTGCCCTGGGCTCCGGGGCCGAGGAATAATGCGCCTTGTGGCCTCTGCCCTCAAGGAGCCTCTGGGTCGGAGGAGGGGGAAGGACCTTGAACCCAGCCTCAGCTTCCAAGTTTTGTCTCTTCGGGCTCACAAGCATTGACTCATCTCAGTGACCCCCAAATCGGCGCACTTTAGAGCTGAGAAGACAAGATGTTGGAAACCTAAGTGGGGGGGGCATCCTGTGGAATGGTGCCGCTGACCCCATTGGCACGGCACAGGCCCCTCTCCAGGTCAGAACTGTGCTGGAATCTGGTCTGAATGAGTCAGCGCAGGTGCAGTGGGCCTGGTGGTAAAGAGTAAACCTCCCAGAGTCAGGCCTAAGTTTGAATCCCAGCTCCCAAAATGGGATCACAGAGCTGTCTTGAGGCCACTGTGAAGATTCGATGGGAGAACGTGGGTAAACACTTAGCATGGCGCGGACACAGAAGATACCGAAGCATCATTGGCCACGACTACCGTTAGGATTTTTCACTGTAAATCCTTTAGACTCAGCTGGGCATCGTGGTGGCTCATGCCTGTAATTCTAGCACTTTGGGAGGCCAAGGTGGGCGGATTATCTGAAGTCAGGAGTTTGAGACCAGCCTGGCCAACATGGTGAAACCCTGTCTCTATTAAAAATACAAAATTAGCCAGGCATGGTGGTGTGTGCCTGTAGTCCCAGCTACTCAGGAGGCTGAAGCGGGAGAATCACTTGAACCTGGGAGGTGGAGGTTACAGTGAGCCAAAATTGTGCCACTGAGCCCCAGCTGGGATAACACAGCAACGCTCTGTCTCAAAAAACAAACAAACAAACAAACAAAATCCTCTAGACTCTTGTTTTTTTGAGACAGAGTCTCACTCTGTCACCCAGGCTGGAGTGCAGTGGCATGATCTCAGTTCACTGCAACCTCCACCCTCTGGGTTCAAGCAATTCTCCTGCCTCAGCCTCCCAAGTAGCTGGGATTACAGGTGCCTACCCCTATGCCTGGCTGATTTTTGTATTTTTAGTAGAGATGGGGTTTCACCATGTTGGCCAGGCTGCTGTCAAATCCTGACCTTAAATGATCCACCCACCTCAGCCTCCCAAAGTGCTGGGATTACAGGCGTGAGCCACCACGCCCTGCCACTTCAGAATCTTTAAACCCTTTGATTGGCAGCTCCGTTTCTAGGAACTCACCCTGCGGAATCTCTCCACATGCCTTAGCGCAAAGGAGCTGCTTAGACAAATAGGGTCACCGGGCATGGTGGCTCATGCCTGTAATGCCAGCACTTTGGGAGGCTGAGGCAGGTGGATCACCTGAGGTTGGGAGTTCGAGGCCAGCCTGACCCACTTGGAGAAACCCCATCTGTACTAAAAATACAAAATTAGCCGGGTGTAACACACCTGTAATCCCAGCTACTCGGGAGGCTGAGGCAGAAGAATGACTTGAACCCGGGCAGCGGAGGTTGCAGTGAGCCAAGATCACGCCACTGCACTCCAGCCTGGGCAACAAGAGTGAAACTTCATCTCAAAAAGAAAAAGAGAAATCTGGGGTCTTGTATGAGACGCCTAGGGTGCAGCTGTTTAGAAGAGCATGGTTGGGCCTTCCAGGTTATGATAAACATTCTCGCAGTGTACAGTGAGAAAAGCGGGCTGCAGGACCGGAGGCATAGCATGAGACCATCTGGTTAAAAACAGTAGAAGCCAAAGCCTGGTGATTTATAGGAAGACCAGTATTGTCAGCTGGGATCTCTGGGCCTCTTGAGCTCAGTGGAGAAAAGCTCAGCTTGAAACATTGATCCACACCCTGAGAGTATTCAGTGCTCCCCCACAGTGCCTGGAAATGCTAGGAGTCCCCCAATCTCACATCACCCCCACTACCCCTACTCTTGCTTCCAGGAGACCCAGACCTGAAATTGGGCCTCTTTCATCATTTTCACAGACACACATACTGTTCTACGGAGCTAGGTGTGTGAGTGAGATGGAAGATGTATTCCAGTAAAGCAGACAGCCTGACATTTCAAGCAATACATTTTTGGCCAGGTGCAGTGGCTCGCATTTGTAAGCCTAGCACTTTGGGAGGCTGAGGCAGGTGGATCAGTTGAGACCAAGAGTTGGAGGCCAGCCTGGGCAACATAGCAAGTCCCCCATCTCTCCAAAAAAAGAAAGAAAATTAGCCAGGCGTGGTGGTTCATAGTCCCAGCTACTCTGGAAGCTGAGGTGGGAGGATCGCTTGAGCCTGAGAGTTAAGGCTACAGTGAGCTATGATCATACCACTGCACTCCAGCCTGGGTGACAGAGTAAGACCCTGTTTCAAAAAAATAAATACAGGTCCGGGCATGGTGGCTCACACCTGTAATCCCAGTACTTTGGGAGGCCCAGATGGTTGGGTCACAAGGTCAGGAGATCGAGACCATCCTGGCCAACACAGTGAAACCCCGTCTCTACTAAAAATACAAAAATTAGCAGGATATGGTGGCATGCACCTGTAATCCCAGCTACTCAGGAGGCTGAGGCAGGAAAATCGCTTGAACCCAGGAGGTGGAAGTTGCAGTGAGCTGAGATCACGCCACAGCATTCAAACCTGGCAACAGAGCAAGACTCTGTCTCTAAGTACATATATACATACATACATACATATATACAGAAAAAAGGAGAGAGAGTACAGACAGGCAGCCTTCCTGACTCCCTGCGGTCCCTGCTCCCAGCATCCCCAAGAAGGGGCTTACATTACCATATCTGCAAGTCCATTGCACGTCCTATTCCCTTGCAGCATTTATCTCTGAGCACCCACTGTGCAGGGGCTGTACCTAGTCCCTCACTGCCATGATGGGGCTGACAGTAGGGCCAGGATAAGCAGACACAAGCCAGTCACAGAGTCCCACTAAGTGCCATAGAGAGTGGAACAGGGTGACATGAAAAAGCAGAACAGGGGCCAGGCACGGTGGCTCAAGCCTGTACCGATGTCAGATCACAAGGTCAGGAGTCTGAGACCAGCCTGGCCAACATGGAAAAACCCCATCTCTGCTTAAAATACAAAAATTAGCCAGGCGTGGTGGCGGGCGCCTGTAATCCCAGCTACTCAGGAGGCTGAGGCAGGAGAATTGTTTGAACCTGGGAGGCAGAGGTTGTGGTGAGCCGAGATCGTGCCATTGCACTCCAGCCTGGGTGACAAGAGCAAGACTCCGTCTCAAAAAAAAAAAAGCAGAACAGGCCATGGGTAGAGGATGCTGTAGCTGGCGTCAGCAGTGCCGACATGAAGGAGTGCCCAGGGCTGGGATGGCGGGCTCTCTAGGCAGGGGCAGACCAAGGTGCACAGACCTCAAGACAGGAGCCAGCTTGAAGAACAAAAGAGAGGCCAGGGTGGCCAGGGAGGTGAGAACTTGGGAGGAAGACAATGGTCAGATGCGGGAAGAAGTGGGCCAGGCTGGTCACTAGGGCCTTCTCGGTCCTGGCGAGGAGCTGGGTTTGTTCAGAAGTCAGTAGCACAGTGGTGGAGTGCTTTGTATTTTGCGTGTGGTTTCTGTCGGAGGAAGGTTGCTGGGGCCACGCCATTGGCCACAAGGAGGCTGCGACATCAGCCAGGCCAGAGGCTGGGGGGGGTGCAGGTGGGGAGGGGACTCAGGGGGCTGTCCAGGCCTGGGGTTTTCTCCCAGGCTTATGGGGAGCACCAGTTAGGATGGCTGCGGCCAGGAGTTTGGTCTCAGGTAACAGGTTACGTTTGAGATGCCAAGACAATGTATGATGGATGAGTGAGTGTTAAACCTTTCTTGGGAGGCCGGGCGCGGTGGCTCACGCCTGTAATCCCAGCACTTTGGGAGGCCGAGGTGGGTGGATCACGAGGTCAAGAGATCGAGACCATCCTGGTCAACATGGTGAAACCCCATCTCTACTAAAAATACAAAAATTAGCCAGGCATGGTGGCACGTGCCTGTAGTCCCAGCTACTCGGGAGGCTGAGGCAGGAGAATTGCT